>JAUJPO010000127.1:0-20617 GCA_032270745.1 Tiaropsis multicirrata | reverse complement strand
TTCTCAAAGAGGAAAATTGACACCCACCACCATCTATGGGTTAGTACCCTGCGGATGTACCCCCCCCCCCCCTGCAATACAGCGAAAAGTTATAAGCGGGTAAGTTCTAATTTAAAACGGTATACAAACAAAAGATTTTATTGATGGTTAAGGAACCACTGATTTTTTCAAAAGTAACATTAACAGGGCTTTAATCTTATATTTTGTTGAAAATTGTTAACATTTTTAATAAAATTTTATATTTTTAGAAAGGCTAAGAAAGAATCTGCATGGCAATGTAAAAAAATTTCAAAATTAACCAAAAATTCAAAAAGCTGTACCGCTTCAAAGATACAATCCTGGACGTAATATTTGAGAAAAAAAGGGGAATTCCCTCGAAATCTTAACACCGCAAGTGATTATTAAGTGCCATAAACTAGGGGTGGGAAGTAGAGTTTTAACATTAGACTTAAGACTTAGGACCTTAGGATTTCAGGATCCAAAAGCTCAAAAAAGTTCCAACAAGACTGAGAATATAGCCTGGAAGCCACTTAACCCCTTCAAAATTAAAATATCCAGTGAAGTAAAGTAGAAATGCTGAAATCACCATTCTCGCCCGAACTTTAAATTCTGAAAAACGTTAAAACAACCAAAATTCTCAATATATTTCGTCCATGATTGTAGAAGTCTAATTTTCGTGGACATACTGTAGAAAACAAGGTGTTTTACCTGCTTTGATTGTGTCTGGCGATATGGTAAAACGTCATGTCTACTTCTCAAATCTCTGAAGAGTTCTTGCATACCAAGTGATAAGTAAAACTCTTTTCCACAATCAGCCCTCATTTGGTGAAATATTCCAAATTCCATCGCTGCTTTTCTACGAAGAAATTAGAAATTGAATTTGATTTTACATTTTGCAAAGTTTTTAGTTATTTTTTCGCTGCACTCGTTTTTAATAACCATGGAATTGAAAGTTGTTCTTTGGTTTCTCATTTGATCCCCTAAATAGTTTGTGGAAATTAGCTCAAAAAATGCCCTAAACTTGAAAAATAGTACTTGGCTGAAATTTGGCTCAGAGGTGCATCTCGATGGGCACTATCAGAAAATGATATGGTTTGTGGAGTTTTGATCACAAGGTAATCAAGTTTTAAGATTAAAGATTTCTGCTGACTTAATACATTTTGGTGCTTTTTAAAACTTAAAACCAAAATATTGCGTGATCCAGTCATCAAACCAAAGAAAAGATTGATAGTCAAAAGTAAAGATACATGATTCAAAACAAAGAAAAATTTTGTCAAAGTTATGATAGCATATGTACGTTTATTATGGACTTATTTCCTGGACTATTTTACCTATACACTTCGTTGTAAATGATAGCATTATTTTTGACGGGCATTGTTGTATATCCAACGATAAATCTTGAATGACCATCAACGGCTATGACATGAGTTGCTCCATACATAACCAGCTTCTCGTTCTGGTCAAAATGCACTTTGTGTCCGAAATAATCTGCTCGATATGGAATAGGGTTAACTAGGCGGGCTGTGTTTGTTCTTCTCGCCAAGTGATTCTGTGGAGCAACGCGGGCTAATGCTTGACCTATCCTGTTATGTCCAACGCGTAACTGGTGTTTATGGGCTACATATCCTGTCATCATCTTTCTTCCATAAGTCGGTCCAACCTACAAAAAATCAATATTGAAGTTTTAAACTAATCTTCTGAGAGCGTTCCACTGGCGATTAGGCCATATTTGGATCTCAAATCTACCGTCCGGAATAACTATGCAGTTCTTTATCAAAACAACAAATTTCCAACGGGAAAAACACAAATTCTGATATTTTGGAATATCTAATCCTTTTTTTCTCGGGGAAAAAGTTTCAGTGAAGTTATCATTAGCAACTTTTTGGAAGTTTTCATCTACAAATACTCAAGAATCGTGATTTGAGACTGAAAAAAAACATTTTTGAAGAAAATTTGTTTTCACGTTTTTGGCCAAAGTGTAAAAAACACCATCATATTCACGCAATTTCTTTTCGATTTTCATGCATTCACGCAACAAACATTGTCACTTCACGCATTCACGCTGGGTGGGCCTCCTAGATATCACGACGAGACTTCGCAAGAAAAATGATTTGTGACTTCGCGAAAAAAGTCACTCAGAGAGTGAAAAGTGATCTAAAGTCTGTTCAGATATAATTGGCAGTGGAAGCAAGAATGCCTGTAACTTTTGATAGTCAAATACAATTGTGAATATTCTTTTTAACGTTCATTTTTACACCAGTGGTAGTGCAACCCTAGGTGAAGAAGGCTGACAAGTTTCAAGGCAAACAGATAACTCTTTCGTAAGATATGGGACCCAAAATACCCCTTGGTAGCACTTTTCTGTGAAACATCAGATCTCCAACTTTTAACAAGAAACGGGGGTTAGGTTATCTTTTTTGAAAAGCTCAATCATAAAAGTTTGAAAGTATAAATAGATTGGTAATTATCGATCATTTTGAAATATGGCGATATCACAATTTGATTGTTTTTATTGAAACAATAAGGAATAAAAGCACACAGATCGTAAAAGAGTTTTTTAATAATTGAATAACTCTGCTAAATCCCAAAACATTAAGCACAGTTTGGCTACTCTCGGGCATAGAATTATAAGCCCGAAGGGCTAGAAGTAAATCTCCTAGGTAGGATTTGAAGCCACTAAATCCTACCTAAGTTGCGCGGCCTTGAGCGGTCCGCGTGGTTTTTCTGCAAACGGCAGATTGGAAGTAAAATTCACCGCCAGATTTCGAAAAACGTACAACTCGAAAACAAAGAAAACGCTAGATTCAATCCGTCGGCAAAAATGTGATGCAGCTTTTAAAGGCTTCACTTTTTCTTGCCCGAGAAAGGTTAAAGATTCACTTCTAGCCCTTCGGGCTTATAATTCTATGCTCTCGGGTACCTAATAGACGGGGGGCTTGGAATAAGCGGTGGGGGTGGTTATGGACAAAATCTCAAAACTTAATAAGCGGAGGGGGGGTTGGAATTAAAATGTCCTGGGTGAAAAGAATTGGAGAAAGAGGCTAATATAGAAGGATTAGGACAAAATTGAAGGAACTTTCAAAAATAATTTTCCAAAAATTAATAAGCGGGAGGGTTGGAATAAGAATGTCCTGGGTGAGAAATTTTCGAAAAATTAATTAGCGTACCCCCGGGTACGTTTATTAGGTACCCGAGAGTATAAAGAGATCGTAAAAAGATGTGTTATGATCGAAACACTATCATCACTACCCCCGTTTAATGTTAAAAGTTAGAAATTTGATGTTTCACAGAAAAGTACTACCAAGGGGTATTTCGGGTCCCATATCTTACGAAAGAGTTATCTGTTTGCCTTGAAACTTGTCAGCTTTCTTCACCTAAGGTTGCACTACCACTGGTGTAAAAATGAACGTTACAGCATAAGTAGAAAAAAAGCTCATTTTTTTCAATCGCAAATTTGACCAAAAATACGTTCAAATGTAGCACTTTCCCGAAAATAATGACATATGGAAGGTCATACCTCCCCCTTAAGCAGTCAAAATGTTCAATATGTCAAATGGTTTCAATAAATAAGTTCAAAATCCTTTACCTCTTCAGCTGCAGTGGCCACGATTTGTTCCAAATAGTTTGCGGATACGCGTGGTGAAATGCCATGATCTTTGCAAAAACGCTTGATGGATATAATTGAAAAGCCTCTTTCACCTGGAAATCTACCCTGCAAAATGTGCTTGATTTCCTCATAAGTCTTTTTTTGATGGAAGAATTGCAGCAGTTCATCGGGGTCTACCTTCTCCATTGCAAAAATAAGAGAACAAACTAACGGTCGATGATCTTCAAATTGTGCTACACAGTGTGCTACACAAATGTGTGACTCGCAATGATAAATTATTTTTATTGTTACGTAATAGTAAAAACATGAAAAAAACGTGACTTCTCACTCCTCAAACTTTTCCTCCTTTTAATTGCTTGACTACGTAATTGTGATATCGTTGAAAACATTTTTCTATTAGTTTAGGACCAAACCGTGACATCTTTTATACGACCTAACCATTTTTAGTCCATCCTAAAGAAAAAAATTCAACATCAAGCTATTTTTGAGAGGGAGGACGCGAACAAGGTCCAGCAATTTTTTTTATGAGCGAAAGACTGGCGTTATATGCGAAATTATTATTGCTGTTTTACAAATTGAAGCAGTTTTACGCAGATTAAGTAAAGTTAATTTGACAAGGCTAATTAGCTAGATAACTGAAATAACAAAACCAGATAAAACGGAATAACAGGTTGCAAAATTACAAATGATGCGTACTGTAACTGTAACTGTAACTCAAGATTAAAAATGAGAAATTTGCCCTCCATAATGGGTGTTGCCGATAAGATACTTAAGTGTATTAATTTTGGCGTGTACTTAATTTGGCAGTTGGCCAAAGGGTAAATTTTGGCGGGTATTTAATTTGGCGGATGGCAGATTTTTTAAAATATTGCGGGTATTTAATTTGGCGCATTGGGAAATTTTAGGCACTTGGAAATCAAAAATTTTAATGGTTTTAACTTAAAAATGCTGATTTTCGATAGAATTTCTATCCTCAAATGATTTTGTTTAATTTGGCGGGTATTTAATTTGGCGGGTATTTAATTTGGCGGACGGCCAACTTTTAAAATTTTGGCGGGTATTTAATTTGGCGGATTTTACCAAAAACCGCCAAATCCGCCAAATTTAATCCCCGCCAAAATTAATTGATGTGATTTTGATTTAAACTCATATCAAGAATTTTCCATTTTTATTATCCAGTATCCCCCCTCCCCCAATTATTAACTTCTGGAAAAAGTATTTGTCAGTGATTCCTTCCTTTGCCACAATTCCCTTCTATGTACAGTTCACTCTTTTAAAAGAACAATAAGTCGAAAAGTGAGGACAATCTATAAGAACGAGCTCGAAGCTGGGATGCCCAATTTTTTTGTATAAAAAAGGTCAGATTTAGGTAAAATGAAAGAAAAAATAAAATAAACCAGGCAATAAACTAGAATGTTTAAAAAAACGAGAACAGAATAAGAAAAATTTCAGGCCAAATAATTCGAGCCTCAGCAAAACTTTACCGGTTCTTATTAAAAAAGAGTGTAGGCCCTTTTCAGTAATTTCCCACCAGGGACATCTCTATTCCAAAAATTTTCTATAAGTAATTTATTCCAGGCACCCGTCCATGGCAGTACCTTTACGGCAAATCACAATTTTAGCTTCTCAGATCTACAATCAGCCTCTCAGATTTGGAATTCGGCTTCTCAGATTATAGTTTCAACTTCTCATCTTTTTACTATTAAATAAAGCTTTTCTTTTTCAAAAATTAAGAATTTATTTTTTAGCTTCTCAGATTATTTTTTCAGCGTCTCAGATTAACTTTTCAGCTTCTCAGATTAACTTTATAACTTCTCAAATTGAATAACTGTGTTTGAAATCAATTTGATGCCAGATTTAATGCTCTTGGGAATAAATATAAGCTGAGCAGCTGGTTTGAGAAGCTGAAAGGCTGAGAGTAAAAATTTGAAAAGTAGAATCGATGATTGGCCGAAAAATACCTCTCATGCCCGTCTATTAGAGACCATAGTCAGAAAATCGGTTATGTGATTTGAAGACAAAACTTTTGTTTCAGGTTCCTTGACATTTTTAACATAAAACTAACTACCTTCACAAATTGTTTGCTAATTTACTATGGGTGCTTTTTCACTACGCTAGATAGATAAGTGGTTCTCATCAACGGTCCTTTTCATAAATTTGTAAGGGTTGTAAAAAATATAGAATGAAAATTCGTGCTTAACATTAGATTTTCATCGCTTCAGATTAACATTCCAGATTTAACGTTGAAAATTGGTCATAAATTCTTTTGTCTTCCAAGAGAGGGGTAGAGCTCTCTTGCAGCATAAATAAATTGGTTTCAATAAAAGTAGCAAGCAGTGCAGGGGAATTCTTTTGTAAAAAAGTTGGTCATGTGGGAAATGTTTTCGTTCCAATAAAGTTGAAGTGCAAACTTTCATCGATTTGACACAAAAGAGTAATCTTGTCACAGAAAATGTTCATCAGAAGACTGCAATTTTCAATCCCTTGATATTCTAGTTGATGGCTTTTAATAAAATTTTCTTCAAATTGAAAGGGTTGTAAACGCTTTGACCACTGTTTTGGGAATCGGTAATGTAATGCTATCAATTTTCTTTGTTTTGACTAATCGATTTTCGCGATACTTGCTCAGTGAAAAAGCACCCTATGTGAAGAGTAATTAAGAATTTAATTACAAAAACGACGTTGATAAAATGTCATAATACCCTCTTTTACAAAAATTGCTAAGTTTTAATGGGTAGCTGTCCGCAAAGAATTAAACTTTTTAAAATTTTGCGGAAGAGAGTTTTCTTAATTGATGTATCAAAAGATATGAGTGTATTTGTATGAAATATTTAGAAGAAAAATCGGGCAAAAACCACTATTTTCAAGATTTTGGAACAAGAAGCTTTTACAAAAATTTTCCGCAAATCTATTTTTAGTTTGGCTAAAGATACACACCTATCCCAAATTTTTTTTTTTAATGTTTTTTCTTCGCCGAAACTAAGGTCCTGAAAGTTGAAATACTCTTCTTCGCAAAAGTCCTCATTTTCTTCTTCATTAATTTTTTTCATTTCGATTTTCAAATTTTCAGATTCAGGAATAGTTGCTCTAACAGAATATGTTTAACATGTCATTGATCGTTAAGGCATTAAGAAAATATCAATAACTGAAAATCTTGAATTTTAAGCGTAATATTTTTTGTTTAAAAGTAAATGTTATATTTTTGGAAAGAAAAATTAAAATCCTATCTAACGGTATAAAAATTATTGTGAAATATTTTTTCTATGTTGTATACTTTTACTTTGAAGTTGCTGCCCCGCTTTTTTTTAAGACATACTGTATAATTATTTAAGTTTTGCTTTGCAGTACCGTAGAAATTTGAAAAATAAGAACATTGCTGTTTTAAAAACAATTTTAAACTTAAAACACAGAAAAATAGATAATATCCAATAGGTTCCAGATTTCTATTACCTTCCTATTTAAAAAAACGTATATCAGATCAGAGGCGAAGCATCGGCTTTGTAAATGAGGGGTCGTAAACTTGGAAAAATGTTGAGGAAAAAATTTTCGGTTCTATTTTTCGCCACAGGAGGCGCAAATTCTTTTTTTTTTAACCTTAAAAGAGCCTAAAAAGGTCAAAGTTGAATCCTAAACCTTATTAAACAAATCGATACTTCTAGGCATCTGTAAATATTTTCTGAGTTTTTCTGAATTTGGAAAAAAAATTCTCTGTGTTTGAAAAGACTTCTGATCTATGCACTAGTTTATTATATGCTTAAGTTGGTGGGGGATAAAAAGTTTGACCTTTTTTCGAAGAAAATTTCGCAAAAATGCAGAAAGAGTGTTTTTTTAATGAGAAAAAATAACTTTTGGTCATTTTGTTCAGGAACTTCTCTACCTTTTTTCTAAAGCTAGGGCTACACCATACTTTTTTTCAGGCGGGTGCAACGCAGCATTTTTTGCGAAAAATATGCGTGTAACATGTCAAGTTCTCTGCAATCTTTCGTGCAACGCAGCAAGAAAAGCTTAAAAAAAGAGAAAAATGCTGCACGAAGTGGTGCAACAAAATAGATCACGACCTATGCAACTAAATTTGAGAGAATTGAAAAAAAATTTTACTATGGTTAGACATAACGAATTTCCAGGCGAGTGGTTGCGTTGCACCCGCCTGAAAAAAAATTCCAGTGTAGCCCGAGCTTAAGAAAATTTGCAAAAATGCAGAAAATTTTTTTTTTAATGAGAAAAAGTAATTTTTGGTCATTTTGTTCAGGGACTTCTCTAACTCTACCCATTCGACACACGTGACGTTGCTTTTTACAACCAAACAAATTTATTTGAATGTTATGAACGTTAATCGAACGTTGAGAAAACTTTGAATGCCTGCTGCATCGAATTTGGCGGTACAAGTGATGAATTACAAATACTCACACGTGGCTAGCCTTTTTCTCAAAAATATCATAATTTGTATTTCGCAACCTGGTATCAAAAATAGTGAATACGCCTTTCTAACACATTTTATAACTAATTACTTATGTTAATTTGGGAATTGATTTTCTTTTTTGGTGCCGTTTCTTTTGAAAAAGTTCATCACCTTACAACGTACTGACGTCATTCGTTATGGCGAATGTTCTACCTTGCATGTTGTGTTAGAAAAAGAAGAAAAATAAACTTTAGTCTCAAGAGATGTCGAATCTGAAACGCGATAGAGTGTTATAAACACCTGTCTGCCAAATAATTGAGATGAATAAAAGACCGATTTATCAGTTTGACAGCTCTTTCATTTGTAGCGTTCACGCGCGTGTCATTCAAATTACTTAATTATCCCCTAAAAATTATCCAGGCTTTCTCAAACTTTTTTTATGAAATTTATAGCCCTGCAATACAACTGTCAATCATTTTTATGAAAACTGATTGGATAATTGATGTCACGTGGCCGGTCGATATTTTACCGTAGAGGCCAGTTATAAAATTGACATCATTAAAACGTTAATTTTTACGATGTAGAACAATAGAATACACTTGTTAATTGCTTTTATTACTTTACTTTTGCATGGCTATAAATGGATTATTAACCTCAGTGGCCTGTCTCTCTGGAAAATATTGACCTCGGGCACACGTGCCCTCGGTCAATATTTCCTCAAAGAGACCGGCTTTTCGGTTAATAATCCATAATCCAAACAGAATCCCCCCCCTGATTAGATAGCAATATAACAATATAACAATATCTATATAATATGCCATTAAATCCTCCAGTATGTGCACGAGAATTTTGGCCATAGATTCTGTTAGAGAAATTGATTTTTTATAAATTATATATCATTAGACAAAGAATTTTTCCCTTCATTTAAAAGTATCAAAATTTTGCGTAAAATAAATTTAACCATTTTGATCCTCATAAAATTCCAAATCTACTTAACTTTATGCGGAGTTATAACCATTTAAACTTTTAAAAAAAGTTTGTCTTATGATTTGCTTTTTATCTAAGTAATTGTCTC
The DNA here is from genome assembly GCA_032270745.1 of Tiaropsis multicirrata. Taxonomy (NCBI): domain Eukaryota; kingdom Metazoa; phylum Cnidaria; class Hydrozoa; order Leptothecata; family Tiaropsidae; genus Tiaropsis; species Tiaropsis multicirrata. Next base: position 11,536 of record JAUJPO010000127.1, on the reverse strand, counting down.
TTTCGGAAAGAACAAAGAGAAAAGCGAACGGTTCAGCTGACATTTCTCAATGTTTACTCTCTCATCAAATTAATTATACAGTACACCTTTCACTGATTACTTAATCCAATGATTAAACAATTAATCAAACAGCAATTATATCTAGCTAAAAGTTTTTTCTGCAATTCGGGAAAAAGCTGCGCACGCTTATTTTGTCGCTCTCCACCGTTTGGCTTGGGGAGGTAAAGAAACCCGTTTTTGCCTGCGTTTCCTTAGGGAAAAAAGCTGGTTTTTGGAGCTTTTCTAGACTTCTTTTCCTGTATAGAATCCTCTCAAATTTTAGTATGTTATCACTATTCATGATACTTTATCACCCTGAAAATTTCATCTCAAGCAAAGATTTCTATCAAAGGTTTAGAAGCCAAAAGCCCACTTCCCCTAAGCCCTCGCAAGCAAAAACGCGTTTGTTTACCTCCCCTAATATTTTAGACACAACGGTGGAGAGCGTCTTTGCCCGGGCTAATTCTGAGAAGTTTGAATTACGGAAAAGGTGTATTCAAATTGAAAACTGAAATGAAAAAAATGAAAGTTTTTCCTTTTAGAAAAGTTGAAGTCACCCATAGCATTTATAGTTATCGACTTAATTATTTTTTCATAAGGTTCCTAAAAGGTTAAACTAAAAAAGTGTCTTAGGATTTTATTTCTAATCGAGTTGGCCTTCCTCAATTTACAGATAACTAAAAAAATTGCAATTAAATTTACATTTTGCCCGATTTTCCTTCCAAATATTTCATACAATACACTCATATCTTGTGATACATCAATTAAGAACTTTTTCCGCAAAATTTCAAACAGTTCAATTCTTTGCAGACAATTTAAAAAAAATTTGAAACAAAAAGGTTAATTACCCATTAAAACTTAGCAATTTTTGTAAAAGAGGGTATTATGACATTTTATTAACGTCTTTTTAAAGTTCATAACGTCGTTTTTGTAATTAAATTCTTAATTACTTTCACATAGTAAATTAGCAAACAATTTGTGAAGGTAGTTTTATGTTAAAAATGTCAAGGAACCTGAAACAAAAAATTTTATCTTCAAATCACATAACCGATTATCTGATTATGGGGGGGGGCACTATGGTCAGAGCCCTTAAAGTCAACCCGAAAAAAATTCCTAAGGTAAGACAAAAAATATAAGAATAGCCGAGCCTCAGCAAAAATTTACTCGTTCTTATAAAAAAGAGTCTACCTTACAACGATATACAAACAAAAGATCTGATTAATAGTTAAGGAGGAACCACTGAACTGTAACTGGGCTTTAATCTTCAATCCAAAATTGGCCAAAATTGAAAAGGCTGTACCGCTTCAATATGAGAAGCCTAAATTTTCATGGACATAAGTACTGTATAAAAATCTACAAAAACGTTCAATGAGCTATATAAGGAAACTTTGGTTGCAACGCACGGCACGCTAGGTCAGAATTCTCTCAAACACATTTCGCTTTTTAAAAGGAAACACAACCATTGTCAGTGTGTCAGCAGCAAATACACGTTTTTTTATTTATTAGAACACCTTAATTTCGGTTGAGCCTGGATGTGCTCATTTTTTTTGGAAATTTTGAGCCTAAAATGTTCTTTTTAGCATTCTTGAAATCAATTACCTTAAGTGGATTAATTTTCGCGTGGACAAAATTTAGCGAATGGGCCCCTTTTTCACCCAATTTCTTTCATTTTCCTAGGGGTTTTGATTTTGAAATTGGCCTTCAAGTCGAGCAAATTTGCTGCAGTTTAAAGTTGATAAGTAAAATAATTACTACAACTACAAAAATTTCTTATGAATTCAGATCATTTAGCGCAACTTTGGTTAATTTCTTAGATTCTCATAGGCTGAAGATGTTCTTATTTTTTCCCAAATTTCAGCCTAAATGTTCTTATAAACTGGGTTCTAATAAAAGAAAAAACGTGTAGGTCAGTGGCAAATAGGCCAGCGGTAAATAGGCCAGCGGTAAATAGGGCAGCGTTGTAAGTAAAGGTGTGAATAACACATTAACCGCTGACATTTTTGAAACTTTTGAAAGCAATTGGGAAAAACATTTTCTTTTGGCGTTTTTTGAATGTCTGTCGGACGTATCGGGACTCTCGTGTTAGCTATAAAAGGAAATGGAAACGCAAATTTACCACACTCGAAAAACAGACACAGTCAAGATGGCAAGTGCAGACATTAACTTAACTTTTTTCACCACTGAAAGAAATGGATCATCAAGAATAGAACGAACTTTTAGAAAAAGTCAAGTCACAGTATCAAGACTATCTACGGTATTTAAGGTATGCACTTTTACTGGCCTTTTCATCACAAATTTTATAAACAGTTATTTCTTTATTGCGATTGGGTAAATGGGATAATTTTGGAGAATTTTATGTTATTCACATTGACTATATTTTATTAATAAAAAAGTTTGAATCAGTTCAACACTTTATGCTAAACACTTTTTAGTCCGATAAAATGCAGAGCAGAAAGCTGCTGACTCAGCAGAAATTAAGAAATATTTCTTTTAAATTCATGGGTTCGGGAGAAAAGGTCCAGGGTTACTTATTGAATTACTGAGTGAGAAAAACAATTAAAAACGTTTCCTATAAATTGATCAACTCTTCTGTTCATTTCTTTAGATCGACCAAGCGTCACTCTTCATAACGGAAGAGTTCGGTGGACCATCCGAGTTCCCAGACTCATCAGGAAACTTTCCCTCGCTTGACAACGTTAGGGTCGAAACATCGTACGAAGTAGAAGGTAATTCTTTGACGATTCGTCCAATCCCAAGCACGCCAAATACGCCAAGTACATCATCTACAGCCTATGAATTCCCATCGTCATCGTCAGAACGACAAGGATCATCGTCAACACCAGAAATTGGCGCATTTAGAAGATATAATTTGCCAGGGTAAGTTCTAATATTATTTTTATTTTGTTAGTGATTTACTGATCCTTTTAATTTTTTTATTGTTTTTCTGATTTTCTTTTTGATTTTTTTTCAATGATTGCGTAATTTTGACATATTTTTCCATTGATTTTCTAATTAGTTAAATACTTTTGATTAAATCTTTTGTTTTATAATTATTTGTTCGTTGCTTTTTAAATCCTTTTATTCGTTCATTGATTTTTTTTTCAATGGTTTTCTGATTAACTTTTTTAATTAATGTTTCTGATTTTTGTAAAAGTCTCGGTAAAAGTGCTTTATCCTTCGAAACAAGGTTCAGATATTGTGTCGAGATTCACAAAATTCACTTCTTTCTTCTAGACCGTCCCACCGAAAAAGATCAAGATCTACGCAAGAGTATTTATTAAAGATCTTTCTTGGCGAGTTTGAAGGAAGAAAAATAGGTAATTTTAATATTTCTTTTTCTCTTACATTTTTTTATTAGAATACCTAAATTTTGGCTAAAGCTTTATTTGCATATTTTTTTGTTCATTTTGAGCCTTAAAATTTTCTGAAGCACGTTCTTAATTTTTAGCCTACAAACTTTACATCAACATTAGACACATTAAAAATTGGGAAAATCTAGTCTTCATTTGCTAGGAATGAAAACAAAACGTGTATATTTTTTTCATCATGTTTTCATTGAAAGAACGTTTTGCGATATACATTTAAAATTTAAAATCATTTAAAATTAAAGATTAAGGCCAGATTGGGTTGAATTTGTATACATTAGAAATATCATAGTTTTCTCTCTCTTTTTTTTACAGTATCAACCAACAGAATGCAACATATTTCTATCAACACGACAAATTCAAACGTTAACGCAATAACCGAAATGGCGCGCAATGTGTTTCAAATCGAGGATTTGGTCCTGGTCAGTGCAAGTGGATGTATCATTGAAGATACAGAGGTTACAAGAGGTAAGTTTATTTCACTTGAAGTTTAATCAGATTTGACCTTTAACTTTTTTGACTTTTATTTGATTTTTTTTACTTTTTGACTTTATTGTTTGACTATTTTGATTTTTTTTTTGACTTTTTCGTATAGATGTACGATAATTTTTCGAGTGATTTACCCCTCGAGGTTTGATTCAGATTTATCCTATTATTATCCTATTGTTTGCTAGTCTCTCTTTTTGGAAGGATTAAAGAAGTATTGAATTAATTCGAATTAATTAGCGCAATCTTAACCTTTGCGCTTTGGTAGTTTTTTCTCTCAATTTTTCAATGATCATAATTGCCTCATAATCATTTTATTTATTTTTTATTTTCAGATTTCACTTTCTGGAGATCGGCTGCCAGGAAAATTTACGCGGTTCAGGAGGAACAATTTCAGAGACAGCCAACGACAGGCCAGAGAGCAAGTGGTGATGACCTCGCCAATCGAGAGATAATCGAAAAGCTGGATTCCATGCATCGCACCATCGAGCAAAATTCTTTGATCCCCAACATTCGAAATATCAGTGGTCTTGAAAATGCCATCTGGTCAACTAGACTCATTGATCCAATCAAGGAGACATTCCGTTGTGTCATTTGTCGGGACATTTCTTCCAGTCCTATCGAACTTTCCGAATGCTGTAAGCAAATTCTTGGTTGCTCCACATGCCTGCTTGCTTATACTGGTGGTAGCTGCCCTCTTTGCAGGTCAGAAGATTTTTCAAAAATACGTTTAAATTGTTTTGAAAATCTATTGAATTTAGCTCGAGAACATTTGAATTAAGTATGTAATTGGAATGTTTTTTTAGCTAAACACAATAAATTTGCAAAGCATAGGAAGAGCGTATTCTTGAAAGATATTCAGAATGCTTATTATCTTTATGTACATACATTTTTAATTATTTTCACATTAAAATGCGGTCGTTTTAACGGGTTTTAGCATTGCACACTTTTGTGTTTGAAATAATAAAGTTCACTTAATTTTTTAAGCGGGAAATTTGCAACAGCTTTGAAAGATTGAATATAGTACCTTTTAAATACAAAACACTGAAAAGCGTCTTTAATTTCCACGAGAAGAGAGAACTGAAAACATTTTCTTTTGTTTTAATTAGATTTTATTTTTTAAAGACAACTTTTTATCCCTTTTGTTAAATATTTATTATTACATTTTTGTAGGATTATTTTTGTAACATCTTGTAGGTCTTATACCTGAATTTTTTTTCATTACATTTTGAGGAAAGAATCTTTAATTTTGAAATGTAAATGCACTAAGAACTTTTTTCTAGTTAGTTTTTTAGATTTTTGGTCCTTTGAATAAGTATTTGTCAGATTCAAACTTTTCTTTGCAATTGCTCCATTGAACGTCTAATATTGAACCTCTTCATTGAAATACACTCTTTTTGTTTTATTAGAACACCTTAATTTTGACTGAGCCTGGATATGCTTATTTTTTTGCCCGATTTCAGCCTAAATGTTCTTATAAACTTGGTTCTAATAAAACAAAAAGAGTGTACTCAAATTTGATTGGTTGTAGAGAGTACAATTTTTCCTTAATTTTACGATTCAAAAAAAGATAATAGTTTTACTAACTAAAGAAGAACACAAAGCTTCGATGGCCAAAATATTAAGAACATGTTAAGACCAATTTAAGGCTTTAAGGACTCTTAAACACCCATTTTCTTAGGAAATTGCACAAAAATACTCACAAAATGACGAAAATAAAAACATTTTAATAAGAATTTCAAAAAACGCAATAAGAAAGTTAAGAACATCCGAAGGTTTCAAAAATGTTCGACGTTCTTCAAAATAAAGGGGTAACAAGTTTACATCGTCCCGCGTAAAATTACGAAACATTTTCAAACTGTTTTGTACAATTATAAGAATGTTTTTTTTTCGTTTCATGATAAATATTCTTAACTTTTCGGTCAAAATCATCTTATAGAATTCATAGCATACTGTATTCTTAAATTTTTCAAACTGAACCAAAAGGAAATTGGAAATTTTTTAAAGTGAAACACAAGAGATAGAATATTAATGATTAATTAATAAAGTTATTATTAAATAGTAATAAAAAGTGAGAGATTCATTCATTTCATAAAAAAGATTTCTTATTGATAAAAAAGTCCAGGATATCAATATTTTAATTGGCCGAAAAATTAAAGTACAATACTGGTTTCACCCTGGAAATAAGTGTCTGAGATCGAACAATAGAGGTAATAGCTTTAAGATTAACTAAAATCTGAAAGACATAACTTTAATCGAGCGCTCTGACCATAGATAGTACAAAATGTAAATTATTAGACAACTTATGGCATGTTATACAATTCTGCTTGTTTCTTTTCCTGAATTCATGGATTTATAATGAGGCCCCCAGCGGTTTGCGTGATGGCGTGATTGGGACTTTTTTCTTGCCTGATGGCGTGATAAGAGATATTTTTAGCTTGATGGCGTGATTAGAGATATTTTTTAGCGTGATGGCGTGATTAAGATTTTGGCGTTATGCGTGATAGGGCAAAGATTTCAGGCGTGATGCGTGATTTGGGCTATTTTTCGCTATTTTTTGCGTGATGACAAATTTTAGCAATTTTCGTGGTACGTGATGGAGAAACGAAAATTTCGCGATGGCGTGATGAGGGGTAACTCAAACATCGTGTAAAGCGATGGAGAGTGAGGTAGTCTTCCGATTGTTTTAGAAGATAATAGATAAAAAGGCCGTCTCCGCAACGGACAACTGTAATGGCGGCTCGAAGACCTCTGCTTTTGAAAAATGTTGAAAAAACTTTATTTCTGGCGAGAAATCAGTTTGAATTGTTTCGCGTTTCTTGCCTTTGTCGGTGTTCTTATTTTTTTTAGACTTACAACCTTCCAACCTTTCTATATAATAATACTCATACGTGTCTGAAGCCTTTCTCTGCAGCGTTTTGATTTTCGCTAGCGATTTTAGATTTCCGTATATCTTTTTCCGGGGGATATGTTTTAGATTCGCATCAATATTTTTAGCCTAAAACATGATGTTTTTGATAACTCTTACCCCCTGTTTAGTACCCATGACACATATAAAATTTAACAATAGAGTGCAGAAAGCTTACCTATACCTCCACATTGAGTTTTGAGTAATCCGTTATTTTTCTAAATTTGCTATATTTTGAAAACTTTCAAAGGCGCCTCTTCATTCTTCAGATGGAGAGGAAGATTATTTTCGAAATTAGACTCAGACTTCATTTTCAATTTTCGTAATAAACATTTTTAAAGATTTTAAAGTCTTTCAAAGTCACACTCAAATGTCTTCACACGATGGCTAGCTACGATGGCTAAGGAATCCCTATTTTCTTATTAAGCTTTTTATTAGCAATTTATTTGTGGTGAGAATTAGCACTGCAAGGTCATCTTTTTAACCTAAAATCTATTGAATATATAGGCTTATCTGCTTCTTTCGATAAAGCTAATGATATACTGATGAGTATCGTCTGTGACGACGGCGTGGGACGGCTATAGTATACCTTATTTCAACGATTAAAACTTAACTCCAGGCTGAAACCTGTTTTTATTTATTGGCATTTTTTAGCCTTATTTTTCTTTTCGAATAAAAACAAAGAAGTGTGTCTTTCTTAGAAAATTTGAAAATCAAAAATCAAAAATCAAAAATCAAAAATCAAAAATCAAAAATCAAAAATCGGAAATCAAAAATCAAAAATTAAAAATCGGAAATTGAAAGTGATTCTCGAAAATCATTACTGTACGTTTACCTGCGTACTTTTAGTCGGATAAAATTTCGTGCTCCATGTGTGTGTGTCAGTGACATTGAAAGATAACCGATAGTGACATTTGGACAAGTGTGCTACCTAAGAGCAGGCTATCATCTCAGATAAATGCAATATTTGATTTAGAAATCAAAAATCAAAAATTGCTTTAAAATTTGATTTTTAATCGGCGAGGGATAATTGAAAATCAATTTTCTTCTGAAATTCGATTAGATTTTAAATCGAAAATCAAATGATACTTTCGGGTCACGGATTATGTACGATGTACGAAATGTGAAATGTAAATTGTAAATGTAAATTTATTGAAATTGTGAATTTATTGAACTATGAAAACCACACATCCTTCTCTTCAGAGTGTTTTTTGATAATGAATACGCAAGTGAGATTGAGAAAAAGTTGATATATAAAAAATACTATAAATGTGCTTAATTGCCTATGGGAATAAAAAAGTTACAACTCTAGAGAGTTAATAAAATATAATTGCCGTCGTGATAATAAATAAATATTTTCTTTTGTTTTGAGATGTTAGACATGTTCATTGAATTAGGGTGCAATTCACCCTACACTGCCCCCACGGCAGGTGGCAAGCTTATTGGATTGATACAAGTCCATCATAATCGAAGTATCATCCACACGATGAATAATAACAATATTTCGAACAGACCGATACGTGTAACGTTGAGTATTCTCTGAAGCGTTTTGGTAACGAACGTGCACTTTTCGAACTTTATCATCTCGACCAACCTCGACGGATTCGATAATCCCAAACTGATAACGTGAGCAAATTGGAGAATCTTGCTTGGTGAATAAAACGATATCACCTTTCTTCAAGTTAGTGTCTGACTTGAACCACTTTGGTTTAGCAATCAATCCTGGGACGTGTGATGTTAGCCATAATTCGAACCAGGAATCGAATATGTCTTGATTTTGTTGAATGAGTTTTGAAGAATTGTCGGATAGGTTGAATTCACCGGTTGGACTTCTATTATTGTTTCGTCCGAGTTTTAAACGATTTGGTGTAATGATATCAAGTGATTGTAGATCTCCATCATAATCACGAATACCCAATGGTAGATCATTGATGCTGTTTGCTGAACGGGATGCAAACGTCTCCCATTGCATAATTGATAGTCGTTGATTGGATACTGATTTCTCGATCGACTTTTTAATTTCGCGAATCTTTCTTTCGACGAGACCATTCATATTGTGGCCTCCAACTGGGCAAGTGTCGAATTCAACGTTGGATTCCTTGAAAAGACGATGTTGGATGTCTTGAAAATCGAATTGAAGTGTTTCACAAGCTTTTACGAGTTGACTGCCTTCATCAGTAAGGAGACGACGTGGGTAACCAACTTCACAAGAAAATCGAGTGAATGCTTGTAGAAATGCGTTTGATGAATAATCCTCCATGCATTTGATACTGATTGTAGTGGTGGTTGCACAACAAAAGACGACGTACCAGATTTTGATTGTAGCTCTCTTGTTGTGATACGAGAATGATTGAAAGGGACCACAAAGGTCGACTTGAGATACGTAGAAAATTGGTGCAATCATTAGGTTGTCAGGTGAAACTGGTCCCATGGATATGTCGATGGTTTTCTTGAGAAAATAGCGACACCTTTCGCAAGTTGATCTGATCGATTTGACAAGGCTCCTTCCTTCGATGATGAAGACTTTTTGAAGAACATATCTCCATGTGGTCTCGACACCAGAATGAGAAGCAGTTTGATGGTTCCAATGGATATCGTTTACGATACTGTATGCGATTGGTGATGACTTCTCCAATATTGGGACGCAAAATGATGTTGACTGAAGGTCGAGCATTCGTTGTGTAGCCTTTCCAATGACAGTGATCGAGTCAGATGGCAATATTCGTCCTGTGTAGATGAGAATTCCATTCTTTTCATGTGACGTGTTCGCATACTTTGATGTTGATACGAACTGTTTTACTTCAGATGTCCCCTTCTTGTAGAAGTATCGTTCAGCTTGTTGAAGCAATGCATCTGAAATAACTAAAGCTTTTGGTTTTATAGTACAATTTGATCGTGTACGATTTGAAATAGATGTCCTTGCCGAAGACAAGGCGTTGTTGATGAATTTGTAGACTATTGCCAAGATACGAATGACAGTACTGAAACTGTACTTGTTGGGATCAATGACGTAAGAGGAAAATACGTACCTCTTAGTAAGTTGGTCTTGGTGAGTTAATGAGTTGAGGTGATGCACTTGGGCAGAACGAACTTCCTTTGATGCTTGCTGAAGTTGAGATTGATCCAAGGAGATGTCTTGTGCTGAACGTGATGGAAAATCAGTTGGATGTCTGCTCATCCATGGGTACCCTTTGAACCAAGGTGCATCTGGTTTGATGATGTCCAATGAGGTATTGCGTCTTGTGCCAAGATCAGCTATCATATCAGTCGACTTGATGTATTTCCAATCTTCCCTTTGAGTGAAACGAAGCACTTCCACAACTCGATTTCGAACCCACTCTTTGAGAGGACGTTTTTCGTTGCAAATCCAATAAAGTGTGATTTGACTGTCGGTGAACTTGTAGGCTTTGTGATCTTGCTTGAAGGCTTTTCGAACGACTTCTCCTGTGTGAGCATTGAGGACAGCTGCTGCCAATTCACCTCTTGGTTGAGTCGAATCCTCAGAAAGCAGTTTTGAACGTGCAAAAATGAGTTGACAGGAAAAACCATCAGGTATTGGAAATCGAATGTAGATTGCTGAACAGATCATTGATGGACTAGCATCAGCAAAGTCGAGGGTCTCGATTTCCAGTGATGTCGCTTCCTGTGGAACAATGGCTCGTTGGTAAGTAATTGTCTTGATCTCCTCCATCAGATTGAAGTGAGATATCCAAATATCTCTAAGGTTGCTTGGTATCTCATCATCCCACGATAGCTTGCGTAGAACAAGGTCATGGATATCAAGCTTGAATGTCGCTGTGATAGGTGTAAGTAGCCCAGTCATGTCGAAGATTTCGGCTGATTTTGATGAACAAATTCTTCTGGTGAGCTTTTTGGGTACCTCTCTGCATTCACCGATCCTTTTGCCACGATACTTCTTCGCAAAATCTAAGTTGAAATCGTAGGAAATGAGATCATCCTTTGGGTGCCACTTCATTCCAGCGACTGATATGGTCGTGCCATCAGATGAGAGTGATTCTTTAGGATCATCGCCGGATATTGTTATCCCTTTCAGAGTGAAACCACCGTACGATAACACTTCTTCAATCGATTCACAAAGCTTTTGTACCATCTCGATGCGATCTCCTCCTGATAGACAGTCGTCGACGTAAACGTCTTCTGTAACGACTCTGGCGACTTCTGGTTGTTGCTGGCGATAGATCTTGACGGTTTCTCGTAAGGCTGTTTCGGCTTGATTACCAGACGATTTAACACCGTAAATCAGTGTCATTATAACTTTCTCCTCAGGTGGTTGGCTTGGATCGAGGTTTTCTTGCCAAAGGTAGCGTTGAAGACACCAATCTGTTTCTCGAAGTCTGACAGAGTTATACATTTTTTGGATGTCGGTATGAAACGCAATACGATGCCCTCTCCACCTCAGAAAAAGTTCTAGAAGCTTGTTCATTGAGTTTCTTCCTTTGGCTAAAACGTCGTTGAGTGAAAATCCACTTGATGTGGGCATTGAAGCATCGAAAACGACTCGACATGGTGTTGATATTGACGAGCCTTTCCAGACAGCCCTCCAAGGTATGAAGTTGTTGATTTGATTGGTAGACAATTGATTTTGAATGGCTTGTGGAAGGTTTTTGACGTACTCTACGAAACCCAAGTGTTGAAGCTTCATTTCGGAGGTAAGGATGTCTTTTTTGTCATCTTGATGTTTCTCCAAACGTTTGAGTTGCTGGATGTAAACGCGAAG
>JAUJPO010000016.1:0-20621 GCA_032270745.1 Tiaropsis multicirrata | reverse complement strand
CACAGGGGTAGTTTAGGGGTCAAAGTTGGATTTAAATCTCAGACCCAAAAAAAAACACCTGTTTTGTGTATTTTACACAATGGGGTCTCAGGCTAAAATTACATTTTTTGGTCCAATGCACATCATGTTATATACCGTTGGAAAGCATTTTTAATGCCCGTTCAGAAGAATATTACAACATTAATCTGAAAATAAAGTCATAAAAAGATAGAGAAAACTCGTTAAAAAGATGACGTCATTTCCCCATTTTGATGATGTCAGCAAAAATCCATTGATCACCCTAAGAAAATAACTTTAGTGAAATTTGGTAGAAAACCTTTCCAGGATCAAATAGATTGCTAACATCAGACCATATAAATAAAATAGTACATGAAATATCACCTAACGTGATGCGTTAATAACCTTAGGCTAAAGGGGTTCATTCGGGCATGCCCAGACACCATTATAAATGTCAAGTAAAAATGTCAAATCCCTATCCTGCTGCTTATTACCTTTAAATTAATTTTTAAGGTTATCCAACCAAGATTATTGGTACCTGACAGGTTCTCCATCAGCTCAGGCTAAAAAGTTTAGTTTAAATAGACCTGACTTTTTTTGCTGACATCATCAAAATGGGGAAATGACGTCGTCTTTTAAACGTTTTTCCTCAATATCTTTTAATGACTTAATTTTCAGATAATGTTGTAATACTTTTCTGAACGGGCATTATAAATGCTTTCCAACGGTGTATAACATGATGTGCTTTAGACCAAATAAATGTAATTTAGCCTGTGACCCCATTCTGGTCTGTAAAATACACAAAACAGGTGTTTTATTTGGGTCTGAGATTTAAATCCAACTTTGACCTCTAAACTACCCCTGTGCAAAGTTTCATGCTTCTATTACATCGTGCACAATTTTTACACAACTAGCCCGTACTAGTGTAATATGTGTAGAAAAAGCTTTCTTTATTCCCAAGCCCTTCACAAAAGTGGAGCAATTCTTTCGTTTATGAAGCACTATGGGTAATTAGACTAAAATCTTTAGCGAGAAAAGTGAATGGGACATTAAGGAAGGGCTTTTCCCATCAATCATGTGAAGGAAAAAAACATACAAGCGTAAAAAGCATTATGGATAATTAGAATAAAAAACTTTTAGCGAGCAAAATGTTTAGTAAACATGACATGGGGCTCCATGGGATGGGCTTCTCCCACCAACCATTTGAAAAAAAATATAAAAAGGTATTTACCGATTCTCGGATCAAGTGGTAGACAGCCGAGTAATTTCAAACCGAATTCGTCGGCTAATGCTTGAGCGCCGCCGGTGGTGGGTGGAAAAGGTTGTGATTGATGCTGGAAAAAAAGTTTAAAAGAAGTATGACTGGCTCCAATATTTTAAGACAAATCGACAAATCAAGTATGATGATAGAGGCGAATCGCCAGTGAATTTATTTGGGAAAATGATTGAGGCGGCAGCAGAGGAATGAACTTTCTATACACGGGAAATTTCCTCCAAACACTTCTCCGCAGAGACTACTTCACGGGAAATTTCCTCCAAACACTTCTCCGCAGAAACTACTTCAAGGGAAATTTCCTCCGAACACTTCTCCGCAGAGACTATGTACTTCACGGGAAATTTCCTCCAAACACTTCTTCGCAGAAACTACTTCACGGAAAATTTCCTCCGAACACTTCTCCGCAGAGACTATGTACTTCACGGGAAATTTCCTCCAAACACTTCTTCGCAGAGACTACTTCACGGGAAATTTCCTCCGAACACTTCTCCGCAGAGGTGGGAAATTTTCGACAAACAGATAATACTAACGCGCCAGAGACAGAATGGTTCTTACTTTGCATTTGGGACAAACGAAATAACTCATATTCTGAACAATTCCAATGATAGGTAGCTTCACTTTCTTACAAAAATCAATTTCTTTCCGCACATCCAATAATGCAACTTCCTAAAAATTCAGAGTGTTAATAAGGTTAATACAATTTTAGCATAAACTAAATTCAAATTTATCAACCTTGTTGAGTATAATGTCAGAAAGCTTCGCCATGGGTACGAAGTTGTTCAATTTATCGCTTCGATGTTTATTGTTCATAGCCATAGTCATTGAAGATGGAGTGCCCGATGTCCGCCCTTTTTACAGCTGTCCGCAGTCTAAGAGTCCAGGAAAATCGGACGTGTAACAAACCTAAATACGTAACTACGTAACTCAATCAATCAGATTGATTTAACAGAATAAAACTAATACAGTTAAAAATTTGTTCGAATTATATCACTTAGAATTATAGGAGTTTTATTAAGCTTTAATAAGTCGGACGGGGCGGACGGGGCGGAAGACTTTGTTCGAATTGTATGAGTTTTTGAAGTGAGAGGAAAAACAAAGCCATAAAGTTTTAATTTTCATTGATCTTGGATCAGTTAGGATCATTCTTCTCTTACCTGAGGGGTAGTCACGATAACAGCACCATCAACCGACGTTTCTGCTAAATATTGAACTAGAGACAAGTGTTCGTCAGATGTGCCAGGCGGTGTGTCTATAACCAGGTAATCTAAATCACCCCAATCAACATCTTTCAAAAACTGTTTGATCAATCCTGTATAAAGAGGGAAACATGATGATTTAGAATAAGCATATTATATAAGTATATTAGTGAGCCTCGATCTAGATGTTCAATATTTACAAAAATAAGCAATTTCATTACCTTATCGGACAAAAGAACGTCGGACAAAAGTGTCCGACGAATAATTAAGTCCGACGAAAATTTAGTCCGATATTGTTATGTCCGATAAGGTAGCAGATTTTGAGTTTTGATTTGAAAGTCTGAATAAGCATACCCGAGCCTGTTTTTTTTCAGATAAAGATACAGACAGACAGACAGCAACCTACCTAAGTAAAGGCAAAGATCAGGGCACATACATAAAAAAATAAATATATATATCACTATCAAAATGTTAAGCACTATCTACGAAAAAATATGTGAATAAGATAAGACTAAACTAAAGAAATATTGTTAATCATTAATCTCCTGGCACAACAATCCATTACAACACTTTCCAATTCATTAATACCAGCTTTTTTCAAATATTTGTACACAGAACGACCGTAAGTGAACTTTGTGCACCCACGTGGACGTTTGGTGGGCACCCAACATGACAACATTTCCCTGGTAGACGATCCCAATTCAAGCGACATGCCCTACTAGTACCCAACGTAATTGCTGCTTGCATATATAGGTATGAATTGGTTCAAGCAACAGTCTATTCAACAAATCCTTGGTGGAGATACCATATTGGAAGGTGTGTTTCAAATTAACACGACACATTGCACATATACATTGGTGGTGAAAATTTTGAAGTTTGCGACTAAGGGTTTTAGTTAAACACCAACATTCACATCCATAGAGCAGCACTGGGAGAACAACATATTTGTAGATGTATGCTTTCAGATCAAGTGAAATATTGGTTGACGCAAAGATACATTTTCGAAGTGCACCAAACGCACTACTGGCCTAGGTGATATGAGTGGTTACATCCATTATATCAGTGTTATCTTAGCTGATGATGCTACCAAGATACGGGAAGAAATTAACGATCGGAAGATAACGACGCTCACCAATAAGAATATCTGAGAGATCAGTATCATCATATGTCTCTGGGTTCTGGTACAGAAACAAGGGTTTTGGACAAAAGAGAATTTCCGTTTTCGAGGATGAACGCGGTTCGCGGTTACCAGTGTGGACTTCCATACCAAAAGATGCAAAGTGTAGTATAAGAAGACACGAGTCAGCGGATATCATTACGGTCTTCAAAGATCAAACCAGTATCGTCAGCATATTCGGAGTCTTGAAGTGGTACTTCTTCACCAGTAGTTCGGAAATTTCGGCCGGTGAGCTTGAAGTCTTGCTTGGTGCGAAAAATGCAGATAGGAATATTGGATACACGAGTCCAAGATGTCATTATGGCTGCTAAGAATAAGGTGAAAAGTATAGGGCCAAGGATATCACCTTGTTTGACCTCTACTATTGACTGAATATGTTTGGTAACTACGTCGACGGTGAATTTGACAGAAGAGCTTGTGTGAAGAGCTTTGAGAAGACGATTGAGTTTTTCGGGAACACAGTTTCGATAGCACATACCATAATAAAAGCCTCGGAACTCGATCGAAAGCTTTTACCAAGTCAAGAAAGAGTATCCAGGATTCTTGACCGTGTCCGCGACGTTTCCTTATGGCAGATTTCATCGTGAAAATGGCATCCATACAACCTCTCCCGGGTCTAAAACCACATTGCGGTTCTATTGGTAAACTTTCTTGGATAGGAATTAACGAGTACGGTGTATAATGGCTTTGGTTTAACGAGATCATTTTTCAGACACTCAATAGCATCCAGACCTCCCAGTCCAGAATTGACAAAAATATTATGATTTTATGACACTTTAAGGCTGTTTTTTATGACATTTTATGATATTTTTGGGAATAATTATATGATATTTAAATGACATTTTCCGGAAAATCTATGACTTTTTATGACAAATATGATTTTCGCCACCAATTTTTTATTATGGGGTATGATATCAAAGTAAATGTTTCTTCAACTCTTTCACAGGGTTCCAAGCAATAAATACCAATTTTTCCCTAAATCTAAACATCTGGCTAAAAAGTAGTCTAATATCTGTCTGACAAAAATGCCAAAATAGTGGTTTTTCCCCAAAACAAATCCAGGTAAATACAATATTCATTTTGAAGTTGAGTAAGTTAAATTCTCATTGCAGTCAATAGGTAGTGTATTTTTCAACTTGGAGGACCCATCATGGTTGGGTCAAACCTGAAATATTTTGGAAAATAGAGATTATTAGATTAGCTAAAACAGGGTTTCCACAACTCAACATTTAATTTCGAAGAAGTGAGGAGAAAAATAGTTCAATTGTCAGGTTTTTCTTGAGCATAATAGGGTACCCTTCTATATTAAAGCATATAGCTGAAAACAAAATAGAAACTAGCAAAGAAATTTAAAACTGTCTAAAATTGTTCTTGCGAGTGAAGCGAGCAGGAAGTTTTTCGATAAATTTAGGGAACACTTGTACAGAGGACCAATATATTTTAGGCGGTAGGGGGATTATGTAAACTGATCATCATTCATTCAACTTTACAATTGGGACAAATTTTATAAAAAAGAGGGAATTTGAGAAGCAAAACTAAAAACAATGTAATTTGAGGAGCTGTGAGAACCCTGTAAAATCAAGCAAAAAAGAATTCCTTGACTTTTCCATAACTCAGAAAAACCTTTTTTAATTTCCCTGAATTTTCTAGGTTTTCCATGACTTTTTCAAAATAAAACATTCAAATAGTTTTGAAATTCCGAATTGATTCTATTCTTAGTTTCGAATAATATCACCCTGATTCTCAATAGTACTCTGACTTTTATTCATTTATTTTTCAGTTTTTTTGTTTGTTTTTGTAAAGTTCCTTATTTCTTTACATCAATTTTTATGACAAAAGACCAAAATTTATGACAATTTATGATATTTTCCTAAGGTTTTGAGATTTTATGACGTCTGGGAGGCCTGCATGCTTATTAAAAGATTCAGTGTTTTTATAGCAGATGTTTTTTACAATTTGAGTCATGGAGATTAGACTCTAACATACCTTTTCATTATCGAGAGTAGCTTCAGACCATAACGATTTAAATCGACTTCCAAACTGTCCTTGGCCACTACCGCCATTCACACCATTCACGCCGCCACCACCACCACCACCACCACCAAAACTAACAGGCCACGCTGTACGCGAATTGAATGGTTCATAAAGCGTGTTTTGTTGATCTTGGGGAAGAGAATGGTGATGTGGTTGTTTTCCAAATTCAAAGGCACTGGGGTCGAGGTTGCTGACGGGAACACGTGGTGGTCCTTGTGATATCTGAGGTGCCGTTTGTTTAGGATGCATATTTGATGGACTTGGCGCCTCGTTCTGCTTTTGTTGTTGTTGTTGCTGCCACATGGCACTGTTTGAATTCGACGAAGGCATATTACTATCTTTTAGATTGGTCGTTGTTGAGACCTCGAGAGCAGCTAAAGTTGAACTCCTTTGCTGTTGAAACGGCAGTATGTTGTTTGTTTGGTTAGCAGTTGTGTTTAAATCGCTAGGTAACGATTTGACTACGTCAACGTCTGATTGTTTGCCCAGTCTCAAGTGGGCAATTTCTCCTGTTATATCGGAGGGTTCGAAGTAAGGTTTCTTTTTGTCTTGTGATGTTGTTGGACCAGCAATCGTTGCTGACAGTGGTGGTTGTGTATGAGTAGTAACGGTTTGCGGTTCGTCCTCTTCGACAGTAGTATCGTTTGTTGTCTGTTTATCTACTGGCGTTGTTGTTGCAGTTGTTGAATCAGTACTGGGTTCTTGTTGAGAATTTTTATTAGTGTTGTTATCTATTATACTTTGTGTGGATTGGAAAAGATCTTTGTGGTTCTTGTGGTCCATTCCATCACCGGGAGTTCGTTCAACGCCAGTTGCCACTATCACCAGATCTGTCGGTGATTTGCTACTTGATGAATCTGATGAACCTATGGTGTGACATATTTAAGTGATCAGGGTTCACAGCGGTTAATACCATTTTTTCCCTGACATTTTGCTAAAAAAGTAGTATTTTACTCTGGAACTACTAACACTAAAACTCTTTCAAAGATTTCCTTTGAATATGATGCCAGTATTCCCAGATATATATTGTATAAATTGTATATTGTATTCGAAACTGGCTATACTGTGTTGCTATGCTGTGTTACAAAAACATATAAAGGCAGGCATGAGCTTAACACCAAACATATGGAGACACATACTCAGTATGTGGGGGGGCGATCCAAAATTATCCTCTACATCCTCCTTCTATTAAAACCCAGACCATAACGAAACTGCTTTCTTACTGTTTTCGGTAGCACTACTTATATCTTTAGAATTTAGCGTGGATGGTCTCTCTTCTGTTTCGTTCTTCTTCGTTTCGGCGAGGATGTTGTTGGTCAACGAATCTACTGACGATTTCTTCTGGCTGTTGGTTGTTGTTGCAGAAGTTACCACACTGTTCACGTCGGTTGCTCCTGTCAAATCACTTGCTTTTCCTGGGTGGTAGAAAGAGTAAAGTTGATTTAAACTTAGAAAATACTCTGCATCCGGAGTAGATATCACGCTTTTCATTTGTTAGTACACTCCATGGTTATTGTCTGTTTTGCTGATACAATGCTGGTCAAAAGGTCCGTAGACTTTAGAAAATGTCTTCCTTCCTTCCCTCAAAGGTCAGCTATTGCTACCATATACCAACAGATCACTTTCAAAAGCATTGAGTGGGGTTAAGAGGGCAGTTATACTGTGTTTTTGCTAATTTTCTGTTGTCTAATAAAAGTCTACAACACTTTTTGTAGTTTCCCGTAAACAGCATCTACGGGGAAGTGTTGTGTGTGAGCGTTAAGTATTTCCCGTAGATATTGCGATGTTTAAAATAAAAATGTTGGCCTCGTGAACAGTGAAGGGAGTGGGACTTTATAAAAAAGGTTTTACCTGAAAACGAAGCTGACTTCTTATGACATAACTTTAATTTGCCTTCAGCGTTGGTCTTACTTTTGGTGTCAGTTTGTGGGAGGCTGGTGGTGCTGTTATTACGTTTGTGAGTCTTCTTCAGGTTCTTTCCACCACCACCGGTGCGTATAATTTTCTCGCCTTTCTCGTTGATGGCCAGGCTACTTGTGCTTGAACCAGACAAGAAATCAATAACACCTTGGAGTTCTTCGAATGACGCTATCGATGGTGATTGATCTTTTGAGCCTTAAAAAATAAAGAAGAAATTGAACACGATTTTTTTCAAATCAGGCAATATTGATTATCTTTTGAGCCTTAAAAAGTAAAAGAAGAAATCCATTACGCAGTTTAACTCATATAATTCGAACAAAATATTCTGGTCCCCTGGGAATTACTTGAGTTTTATAACTGTATTACAATTCAGACAATATTTCCTTCGCTTCCACTTTATCATAATGGAATAGGAAAATAATCAGGATAGTTCTCGTATTACATATACTATAATTTTGGCGGCTCTAAATTAAGTTCATCCTCGAGTCCCTTGTTTTCAAACAAGATTTTGGTGGCTCTAATGAAAGAACATTCGTGGATCAGGGTTGCCGATAAACTGGTTTCTTAAAGTTTCTTCTAAAATTTAGTTCATCCTCGACTCTCTTATTTTCAAACTAGGAGAGTTGAACCAAAAAGAAAACAAGCTACACAAAAGTCTTTCATAGAAAAACGACAAGTTGTTATAACTTGCCAGTTGTAAAAGTAGAAATGTTGAAACAGTAATTAATCTCATATATAATTAAAAATACTTCCTTTTAATAAACTAGTCAATGAAAATTAACAAGACAAAGATTCAAGAGGTGCGTGAAAGTCAATTCCACAAGCTTGTACTACTCTGAATGTTTCAGAGTTTTTTTTAGCTTTTAATTTGTTCTTAAATTCTGTGAAATTTGATTTCATCTTTAAAAAAGATATGCCTAGAATTTGAAAGATAAGATAGACCGAAGCTCATGTAACCATTTCCTAAATGTACCTCAAAACCTCAAAACATACTAGCAAAATATATAAAACTCAGAGGAAAATCACAAATCTCTCACTTACCCTCAACAACAATAACCCAGATTGGTCCCAAAAGAATTCGGCGAAGCCGTTGTACTGTTGAAAAAGCAGACTAACAGACACGAAGATACACACTACAAATCTCCGTTATATTCTTTTTTTTTTCTTAGTGCTTCTCTTTCTTCACGAGTTTGATATTAGTACAACTGAAAGGGACCGAAAAAATCAATAAAAGGTTCTAGTGTGTAAACAGTTATATACATTTTGCAAAATTTGTCGAGTAAATGAAAAAATAAGGGGAAAAATGAAACAAAAAAAAAACAAAAAAACTCAGAAGCTACCAACACACAACACAAAAAAAAATGAACACAAAATAAAACAAAAAAAGATTATTAAGGGTGTAAAAAATTATAATAAAAAGACGAAATAAAAAAGGAAAGGAAAAATATTAAGTAGGTCCAAAAAAGAATTTTGGGGATTTTTTTTATTGTAAATGAATTATGCAAGTATCCTCTATGTATTTTGAATAAAAAAAATGCAACTTTTGAGAGTTTGTAGCGGTTAATACAGACCGGAAGAATTTATTTTGCCGAACACAAAGAAAAAGACCGAACGAACAAACAATTTTGAAGTCACCGGGTAAAAATCAACAAACAACGTATACACTCTTTTCTCATACAAACCAGTTAATTTCGGCCAAGGCTTGGATGTTCTTAACTTTGATCCACATTTCCTCAAATCTCCCACTCCACCACACCCACTCTTAAATACATGCCTAAAATGCTTCCCTTGGTCTAAGCTTTCATTAGGAAAATTTCCATGCCCAAATTGTAAGTTCTTCATAGTTTTTGGTAAAATTTACCACCAAATCTGAGGCTCGTTATTCTTATGAAAGTGTTCTTATAAAGAAAAAGTGTAAAAAGAGGGAGAAAATGTCATTGATCTCAGATTACAATTCTTTTTAGTTGGTTGTTTGTTTATGTTTACATGTTACAATACACATGAGGTGATTGCACGGAATTCTTTAGGTCTAATAATGGTCAATATTTTATACGAATGAAACATATCTCAAGAAGAGTCTTATCTTTACACTTTAGTAGCAAGAGACAGTCATAACAAGTAAAAAACCAAAAAGTCTTTTCAATTCAGCCGTACTGCAGATTAGAAAAACAACACAGAAACCATCTAAATATCATTTAAAAAGAAAATTTCCAACCCTCACGAATGCAGAATCGCAATATCACGGAATCTATCATTACATTATTAAAAGAATTTCAAACATCAATTCGCTTCCAAAAACCAACTTTCTGCACTTCTACTTCAAAACGTATTTTATAGAATTTTCAAGAAATCGCGAGATGGCACCTTGATACGAACACAAAACAGGTGCTAACTTTCAGATATTATGATAATTCACAGTGTCTATCCATTACGTAATCTTTTATACGGAAACACCCTATAAAGTCACCGGGGGGGGGGGGGGTGTTTGCTACCAGTTTTGAATTTTTAACAATGAGACTAGTGGCAAACATACATATTTTTAGGATGTTCCCGCATCAAGGATCACGTGATGGATATCATAAATTCCTAAGCTAACACAATCTTACTTGTGTTGCGTACGAATTCGCTACCAAAGTTCGTAAAATATTGATCGACATCAAAAAAGTATTGATTATAGCCTCCTTCTGTATCCGAGCCTGCAATTCTTATGTCATTCGCTTCTATCGTCTTCACCATACCAAATATTAGTTATGAAGCGATTGGCTGACTTACACTAAAAAATATTCTTTTATAACATTAAGTAAATAAGACATACAATCCAAAATGAATGATTGAGGCCGAATTGACATATATACAATTAAATACACTAAAAGGTCTGACGGTCTGTCTCAGGGCTTCAAAAAACTTTTCGACAAGCCAAGAGCCAAAATCATGCTCCACAACTTTCAAAAAGAGCGAATTCAGATTCTACACCCGTAACAAAACCTAAAATCGAGCACGGAACGATGAGTTTCCACTCAGATACGACGGTACATTTTACATACAGACTCGAACGACTAAAATAACGACCTACGTCATGCTTTTCTAGGAAGAAAATCAAACAAGATGGATAAAAAGCTCGCGCATGAAGCGCGTCCAATCATTTGCAAATTCAGATATTTTTTTTCTGTAATGACTTAACTGATTTTTCGCTCCCCATGAGAAATTGATTGAGCGCTCTACCAAACACGATTTCGAACGCTCCTGTCTTTCTGATGTCTGTCTGTCTGATTCATTGATGACGATCACCCCTTTTCATTGTTCATAGACTGATTATTGTATGAGGTCGTGACTGGAAGAAATCTTTCTTCCATCAAAAGTCGGAAAGCAGACCATCCAAGATTTTAGGACAGGATTCCATCAACAAAATTTTGTAGTCAAAAGAAAGAAGACATTGTATTGATGATGTCTGACGTTGAATATTCTAACGTCTATCATTTTTATTCATCGTCAGTTGATAATTTTGGGGAAATGTAAGACGGCTGCTGGTGGTAAACAAATCAAAATCGTCGGAAATTTCGTTTTTCGAATAAAGTGTATAGGCTGACAGAGTTTAGACACTTGTCTTGTTTGTTTGGATAACTATTTTGTTCGGATTGGGTCACCGTGTTTGTTGCAAGATGGAAAGTTATGCAGAAGCTTTGGTCATGACGGCGAGAGGGCAAGTCGGAAATATTGTGCAGCAATCAATAGGAGAAAAGGAAGAAATTGATATTACGGCGAGACAGCTGACTACTAAAGTTTTAAAACAATCGGTTAGAGAGGAGGGGATCGATATAACGGCCAGATGGCTGAGCGATCAAGCCTTAGATCAACCAGCGAGAGAAGAATTGGAAATCGACATTACGGAGAAACGTCTCTCAGCTGAATCAGTCCAAGAAGAAACTCGAGCCACGAACTCGAGCGTTCTCGACGAAATCAAACAGCAGGAAAGAAAGTACGACGAAGAGCTCTTGAATCTGACGGTAAAGTCGATCGTTGATAAAGTGCTGAAGGAAGTAGCCGAAGAGGAGATTATGGATTCGATTTACAAGATTGAAAAAGCAGAATTGGACGTGGTTGAAGAAAAAGAGTCAGTAGTGACAAATCAAAACAACGAAAGAAGAGCTAATAAATCCCAGCGCACAGGAGACGATGAAGTTTTGGTTAATACCGAACCTGAGTACGTGGTATACGATATCCTCAAAGAGGTCGATCAAAACAAGGAGATTTATTGCCAGGATTCGACGAAACCTATGTCACTACTAGAGAGGAGACAACGCTACGCTGAACGGCGCAGAAAGAGGGTTGAGCGAGAAGCTCAAGAGTCCGGGAAAAGTCTCGCTAGAAATCATTTTGAATTCCATACCGCAAGACAGCAAGACTCTTTAGTTATAAGAGCCGTCCGAGAAGCTGAAGAGTTCCAAAGAAGGGCGGAGCATTTGCGCTCGATGAACATCAATCTCGAAAACCATCCCGAACTCTATAGTCACTATGCAACAGTTCAAAGAGAATGCTACGATGATTTAAGAAGCACTGAGGAGACAGAAGATGTCGAGGAGTCCGAAAGCAGCGATGATAAACTTTTGAATCCATTGTACAACCATCCTGCGTACCGTTCAATAACCGTAGAAAGCCGACCTTTGCCAACAACGAGAATCAACCCTTATGGTGCATTACCCAGAGGAATCGCCAGTCTCAGCAAATGGCATGTTTCAGCTAAAATCGTGATCAACTCGTACTGGTTGAAGAGACAAAAATACAGGAAACTTTTCTCCAGAAAGAGAGAATCATACATTAAGAACACGGGATGGGATCGCAAATACCGCAAACGAAAACTGAGAGAAGAACAGAAGGAATCCGAGCCACTTTGCCCTTCAACCGAGGAAAATACACTCAAAAATCAACACGATATGTTCGAGGTACACGACATTGGATAGAAATGACAAACGTCTTTTTTTGGGCAGGGGTTAGCGTAGTTCCAGGTATAAGGCAATGGGAACAAATACAAAATTTTCTATCGGTACTTCTCTCGATTCAAACCTGAAAATAACGAGCTGTTTCACTTGATACGTTTGATACCATGAATTCATTCCAAGATGTCGTTCTTTCAAAACGGACTTTTTATCAAATAGTCCTGATCAAAATCATCAAAAATATTTATTGTTTTATCTTTGTATTTCAGAATCGACCAGCGATGACAGAGAACGTCGAATCAGACATGAAATCACGCGGTGCTTCAACCAAATTCACAAAATGGCAAAAAATCAAACGATCAATAACGTTGTGTTTCAGAAGGAAAATAAGTGTCGAAAACTCCGCCGAAGCGTAAAATGTTGATTTCTAGTAATATAGTTCTAATTATTTGTTGACTTTAAATACATTTGAATCTGGACAGGGATGCTACTGTAATTCCCTTAGTTGAGCGAGTGTAGAATTAGAACAAAAGAATTGGATGATGTAATCTTTCTAAAAGAAATAGCCAACACTCTACCAAACAAAAGAAATTTTACAAAAGCACCCGGTTTAAAATCACATTCTAAACAGTATAATAGCTTTTTTATGAATTTTTTTAAGTAGATTTTTATACAAATACACTTTTCTAAATTACAATTGTATTTGGTCCCACTTCTTTTCCCGGATCTGAATTTTTGGAACTTTACTATCGGCTGAACTCACATAATTTCAAACTCACATATTTTCGAACAACTTATATCCTAAAGACTTATATATATACTTTTCGAGTCATTCTTTTTATAAACTCTTATTTTTTCAAATATTCTTGCTTGTATTGTAAATCAAAGATAGCAAAATTTGGACCCCACTCCCAGATTCGAAATACTACAATAACTTTCAGAAGATTTTTCTGCAAAAACCCACAAAACTAGTCCTGTCAGGAAACTATTGAAATCTCACTCAGCTCACTCAGTTAAAAATCAGTGGGATTTAAATAAAACAACCGGTGAAACGCGTTCAAAAGAAATTCCTTACCAGAAACTGTGGGCACTAAAGGGATGCCAAATCGATCCGAGGCTGAAAACCAGGCTAAATCTTCTTTCTTTGCCTCTTTTGATTTCTTTTCTTTAGGAAGGCCACTGGTCGAGGAGTTGCCTCCTCCTCCTCCGCCACTGCTAAGGTTACCATTATTGTTGTTATTGTTTGAGGGGTCCGTGGTCGTACGACTTTTCTTTGTTTTCTTGGCCTTTCGTTTGTGTCGTGGTGGAGGGACGGGTGAACATTCGCCTTGAGAATCGCTCGTATATCCATTCTCTATAGCAAGAAAAGGAAACAAGATTATTTTTGAAGAAGAAGAAGAAGAAAAAGGTATTTTAAAATTGTTGGGAATAAAAAGATCTGGAAAAAGATAGATTGTCCAAAAGAAAACTTCGGTCATCCTGCAAAGATCGATCGAAACAAAACTTTCGTACATCAATTTCGTTTTAATTGGATAAAGGTAGAACCAACTTAAATTCGGAGTCAACGCTAAGTAAAGTTAAAATTTAAAGTAAAGATTTGTATGTATATTTCGAAATGAGCGAAAATACATTCATGCGTCGAAAATGGGTTATCAGGCCTCATCAAGTAAGACTTTGGGAGGCAATTCATTAAACGGTCTTTAAACTGCTTTTACAGTTTGGAAATTGATAAAACTTTGCTTTATTATACCTGAGGGAGTTTTAGAGGACAAATCCAAATCATCAGACAATGAACCACCATGTCCACCACCACCGTGCATGAAGTCTTTTGCATAGAAATCTGCTTCTGCGTCTGTTTTGACAACAGATTTCCGTTGGAACAGTTTCGTGGCGCGTGTCAGTTTGATTCGAATGCTCTTGGAGCGTTCACGACCTTGTTCTTTCTTGTTTTGATTGGACGGTGCTTGTTGCAGGATGCATTGTGTGACATGCGCTACAGGGATCGGCGTGATACTGTGAGGAAAGAGATAGATAAATTTGCACTAAGAGATCAAAAAGCCAAATTGGACCTATACTCCACGAGTCCAATATCTCGATTTAGATATAGTACTGACTTAAAATCATAGGTAGACTAAGACATTGTCCCCTCGCTGGAGCAGAAAATTGACCTCAGCTCATGGACTACTCATCCCTTTACAATACTTTAAGGGAAGAAACTTTCGCGAGTAAGTTCGTGAAAGTAAGTTTCCGCGAAAAATGCTGAACATTCTTAATTTTAATTCCCGCGAAATATATTTTTTCCCCAAAATTAAATTATTTTTTTTTATTTACACTACAAGAACCTATAGTAAGCTTTGATGAAGGGCTTTTTCTTTAGATATCGTAAGTTACTAAAGATGGAGAGTCATAAAAGTGTCCTATTCATCGAAAAAAGATTTTCAAAATTGTCTTTCTCAAGAAAGTTAATTCTAGCAGAACATAGTCAAATGGCCCATTCGCGAAAGTAAAAGCCTAAAACTTCGCGATTTTTTGGCCTCGTGAAAGTTTCTTCCTTTAAAGGATATTGTAATAGGAATTGTAAAACTCCATCTTTATATTTTTTAGTTCCGTGGGTAGAATGAAAATTCACATCAAAACATTTCCAAGAGGTTAACTAGATAAGAACAACACAGAATAATTAATCTTCCCATCTTAGCTAGCCCATGGATGGCGTCTTGAACGATCTTACCGTTTGACAAAGAACTGTTCAATATTGATTTCAACATGGTAAGTAACGTAAATAGTTGCAATTTGTGTCAGGTTTCCACGACAAAGTGAGTTGAATAACACTCCATCTTCAACAATTGCCCTAAAATAAATTTTAGTTTCAAGTAAAATAACATTTCCCATCCATTATGGAAAATAATTTGATTACTGGAGTTAGGCGAAACAATTTATTGTTCTACAGGCAGATCGCCAGGTTTAAATGGGTTGGTCGGTAAAATAAAAATGTTTTTATTCATATTTCAGGGTCGATAAGGCACTGGAAAAATCATTTTGTTTTTAGCAAAAACAGGGTCGATCGGGCCTGTAGAACAACATATTAAATTTGTTTTGCCTTAGATGCTAATGGTGATCTTTTATCCTTTGTTTTCTGAAATTGCTGAAGTTGGGTCAATAAGGAGGAATAGATATCCAGACTCTGAATTAGTAAATTTGAAATAAAAATATAAAAAGAGGGTACCAACCACTTGGTATTGATGTTCACGTTAACTGTGTCTTTGTTGACATCCAAAATAATATGTTTATCACTTTCTACAATAGGTTGTACTTGGACCTGTGGTAGAATAATTATATGTCATGCTGTAAGATTTACTTGGAAAATTTTGACTTTTAAAACTCAACTAACAGTTTAAAGTTCAAAACAAAGAGTGAAAAATCAAGTAAAATAACCTTCTTTCTTATCAAATTTCTGCAAATATTTTACCCTGCTATGGAAATTAGTTGATTCATTCATTCTTTTTTTCAGACAGTCTTTATATTTTAAATAATCAAATGACAATATTTTACCAAGTTTGATTTCCCAAAAGCCATGAGTACTGCAGTTCGACAAGCTGCACTAGCGTAAGAGAGGCTTCCCATTGCCAAAATTCTCAAACAAAACAAGTCCACTTGTTCTTTGCTGTTGTCAATCTGTTTAGCATCAATAGCATTGGAAATAGATTCTCTGACGGCTCTCTATGAAGTAAAAAAGATGCTTTATTATGACATTCTGGTAACAAAGTCAACTCTTTCAGGGTTGCCACAGGTAGGTATTTTTTCAGAATTCCAGAGTTTTATCATAAGGCCACCCTAAAAAAAACGTTTGATTCCGGTCCGCGGCCGGGTGAATTTTTTTTTACGAGTCACCCGGCCGGCTTTTTATTTTTTTATTTTTATTATGATGATATTGTGTATCATTTGATTTTCGCTATTTTCCTGAATGATATAAATGTTAGAAAATAAGCTTTAAAGACTTTATAACCTTTATAACCTTTATAACTGTTGGTTTTAAAGTCAATAAGGGGATTTGAGGCTTCAACATTGTCGAAAGAAAAACTAAAATGACTCGAATTTTGCAAAAAAAACAAAAAAAAAATTTGCCCACCCGCGGACCGGAAACAAACAATTTTTCAAGGATGGTCTAAAATATAAGTTTTTTCCAGACTTTTTAGCTCAAAATGGCCTAATTTTCCAGACACTTTGTGAAAAACCTCAATATTTTTGACTCAGATCGGTTTTTCTATCAAGGCTAAAACATAAAACACCTTTAAAAAATATCTGTTAAGATTCTACTAAAAATCTTTATCCTACTAAAAATAAAGGAATGCATACGTGTCATGACTCTGACTGGGGTTTTAGGTCATCCAACAAATTTAGCCCCCCCCCCCTAAGATTTAGGTACTCCCGTCCATTTTAAATAAGGTTCGGGTCCCATTACTACAGGCTGGTTAAACTCTTTCAATAAAAAAAGTATATTTCGCTCAATTTTCCCCAACAGCTGAAATACTTTTTATCACAAAGTCCAATGCTATAACGTAAGTCACAGTAGTACATGAATTAGACGAGTTTAACTTAAAACCAAGAAATTAAAATCATTAGACGTTGCCCACCTTTTGGGCAATGGAGAAAAAATTGTAATATTAGTGCTAAAATTACCATTTAAGAGTACCTTTATCAAGACTTTGTAAAAGAAAAATATCTCACAGTATTCAAAGAACTATTCAGGGTGGCCACTCAAAAAACCAAGTCCAATTCCAGGACTTTGAAGGAGTTTTTCAAAATTTTCCAGGACGTTTGAAAGAAAGTTCCCAATATTTCAGAATAGAATGTGATCCAAAACTTTGCAACCAATGTTTCCTATTTTTGTCAAAACAAACAAGTGGAGGATCTACCATGGTGAGGTCCAACGAGAGAATTTTGAGATTTCACCCTTTCAGATTGGCTAAAAATGACATATTTCAAAATAAAGTTACATTTTGAAAATTCCAGGACATTGGTGCAATTTTCTTATTCTCCAGGACTAGTGGCCACCCAGACTATTGCTTGCAAAATAAGTGAGGGGTTGTGCCTCCCACCTATAAGAAAATTTGAAAACTAAGAACAAAATCTCATTTCCAGACTGATATTTCTCTGATTCCAGACTTTTTCTAGACTTTCCAGACTTTTCCAGACATTGGCTTAATTCCAGACCTTTACGGCAGACGTGGCAACCCTGTCTTTATCAACATAGTTAGACTTCTAAAACAGGAAGCACTGTATCACTTGACAAAATAACTTTGAATGTACCATTTTTAAAGTTGCATTTTCGTAAGCTTTTCCTGGATGAGCTTTGTCAATTTTCTTGCCATTCAAGGTGAGCAGCGTTCTTGGAAGTTCTCTGTGTAACATGGTTGTGATTTCTTCCTTTTGTGTTAAAAAAGTTTGAGATGAGGCAGCCAGAGACTCAGTTGGGCTGCAGCAAGACTAAAAGTAAAGAAATTGGAATCTTTATATGTGTAGGTGTATGGTCATATCTGGCTACAAGAACATTGCTCAAAATAATACGAAAGAAAACACAAAAATAGATTTTTAAAGCATACAAAAACTAATAAACTTATGTGCAGACTAAAGAATCAAATTTCATCACAAAAAGAATTTCATCACAAAAAGTAAATATGTCTCATTAAAATCAAGAGTATTACCACTTTTAGATTGGAAAAACCTTAACATTGTTTTCTTTCCATAAATTTTGAAGAGACATTTAAAGTACACCAATAAACGACAACAACCATTAGATTTTCTTATAATATCCTACCGCCAACCTTCACAGGCTACCCGGCCTTTTCCCTACATATCCCAAAGTATATTTCTGCTTACTCCTCTTTCAAAACTGACTCAATAAAACAGGTTGTCCTTCTTTAAAAAGTAAATAATAGAATTCTTTACGTTAAAAAAAATAAAATCATTGAGTAAACCTGTAAAATTTTCTGTATTTCATCAGGATTATTGCTGAACGCTATTGGAATATCTAGTTCACACATTGCGTGATTATACATTCGATCCACATATTGCTAAAAAATAACCAAAAATATAATGTCTCAATTTTATTATTGCAGTCCATGAATTTCAGGTTGGCATTCACCCATTATTGATTAAAGCTATAGAAGCTTCTAATTCTAGTCAATATATGATATATCAAAATATTGCTCTATTTTCTACAAAATTGACTATTGAATAAGATCAAAAGATTTAGAATTAAGGGTATTGACCTGGAACTATGGACTATAATCAGGGAAAAACAGCATACCTGAATTAAGTGATTGACTTGCTGGTTTAATCTCTTTCTCGAAGATTCAGTCATATCTTCGCCATGTTGCCAACACAAGATTTGACTTACTTCAGCATTTGATAACCCATAGCCACTTCTCAGCAGTTTATTTCCCTAGGAGAGGTAGAGGAGAGAAACTTTCTTTATCTATCTGAAAATAAACCAGTGCAGTGACTCTACTCCCATTAGAAAAACAGATATAGCAAACCTTTCCTGAAGGTTTGTTATATGCATGAGGATCACATTGATGTTACCAAACTTCTAATTCAAGAGAAATTATATTGTAATTTGAATAGCATTCCATTTTTGGATAGATTTCAAAATGATAATAAAACCTCTCATACTAATTGACGAGAAATGCTAGCAGATTGGATAGCAGATTTGTAAAGATTGGTTGCAGAAATTTTCCCTAGACTTTATGTATACCAAAAAGTTACCTCCACAATTGTCATCCACGCTTGAACCACATCAGATTTTCCTTCAATATTCATCAATGTTGCATTTTCAATATCTTCTTGGCAGTCGGAAAAGTGAAGGGGTTTCAACACTTCTGCTACTGTTTGATGGTAACAATAAAGCTCCTTGGCTACTCGTAATGCAACTCCAGCATATTGCTAAACAGAAAAGAAATAAACGTAATCAAAATAACCTTTTTCTGTTAAAGAACAGAAAAAAACAAATAAAACAATCAACATAAAATTGCAAAGCAAAGTTGTTTTGGTAATGTCCCAGCTTCATTAAATAATTTACAGATTTTTCAATAAGAACGTGATATCTGATTGGTAATAAATACAATATTTTAAACTTGCCTCTTCCGGGGAAGACCTTTTTCCTTGGCGTACTTTATCTTTGGTGGGTTGTCGCTTTGTATGGTTATCAATGAGTATCTCAAGTAGCTTATCTTTGCATTCAAGTAATGCCTTTTGGTAACCTTCGCAAGCATTTTGTGTCTGGAGAACTTGAAAAAAGATTTTGGTTTCTTGGGATGGAAAAAGTTCTTGAAATTTCTCGTCTACCAGCTTACCAACACTTGTGTAAAGCTTGCTGCCAGCAGCACAGCTTGTAGATAAGCAATTTAGATAAGACCCAACAGCTTCTTCCAAGTCCACAACTTGATCCGCCATCTTTAACACCTGACAAATTAAACTCCTTGATCAATTTTTTCTCTTAACAAAAAGGTTCCAGACCAATGCTTTTGGTACCCTCTCCATCATCTTGAAATTATTAATAATGTAAAGTTGTTTATGTTTTTTTCTTTTCTCTGAGGTTTTTAAAGAGGTTTAAAAGAGATAAAATTATATAAGCCGTTGATGGAACACGAGCTCATTTAAAATTCTATATGATAACTTCTCTTAAAAAAATTTGTGACAAACCACTTTTAACCTCACATTAAAATGAGCTTTTAAATGCAAAACCAATTGGTTTTATCAAACATTTTCTTTTTCTTATCAGGTAGTTGATGGAATTTACAATGCAGACAAAGTGCAAACAATCTTCTAATTAGTGAAGAAACATTTTGCAATATTTACAAACAAAGGATTATGGAACACAAGAATTTAAATCAGACTAAATAAACATGAATTTGAATCAGACTAAATAAACACGAATTTGCATCCAATATAAAGTTGTGTATTAGATATTTATTAGTGACACTTTCATTTTTATATTATACTTAGGGCCTATTCCTTTCTAGTCAAAAAAGTCCTATGAACACCACAAACACTTTTTTTTTGACACTTTACTAGTTCCTTTCATGTCT
>JAUJPO010000015.1:2120-35640 GCA_032270745.1 Tiaropsis multicirrata | reverse complement strand
CAAGGTTGTGGGTTCAACCCCCAGTCGGGTCAGACCAAAGACTTGAAAACTGGTACTCGCTGCTGTCCTACTTGGCATCTAGGGAAAGAAGTGGCGCCCTCCCCTACCTTCAGGTAGGTAGCTATCAAAAAGGGAGCCTTCGGGTCGCCCTCGACTGCGGTCGCAAACTTACTTACTTAGTTGTAACATTGCTTTAATGGAAATTGATTACTCTATCCTTAATAAAGCCTACCTCATGTATCCGACACTGACGCGTATAGAAAAACAAGTATTTACCTTATCGGACAAAACAATGTCGGACTATTTTTTCGTCGGACTAAATCATTCGTCAGACATAATTTTCGTCACTCACAAATATTTTTTTCGTCACTTTTGTCCAAAAAAAACGCAAATTTTAGCCTAAAAAACTTTTTTCTTTGGATTTTTTTTCTTCGTCGGACTAAATCATTCGTCGACAAAATTTTCGTCACTTCCAAAAAAATTCGTCACTTTTGTCCGACATTTTTTCTGTCCGATAAGGTATGCTAGAAAAAAAGCCAATGTACCTTGACTGCGTCCAAATTATTTTCTTTAGTTGCAACGTGAAGGGCGGTACAATCCTCACGATCCGCCATTAAAATATCCGCTCCTTTCCTCATCATGATTTGAACGGTTTTCGCATTTCCCGACTTCCCCGACGCCATGATAATCGGGGTTGCTTTGTTATTGTCTTGACAGTTGATATCCGCCCCTCTAAATGGCGGCGAAACATAGTTTATAACGAAATTCTAACAAGGAAGTTTTGCATGAAATCTTAGACTAATCTTAGTCGTTTAAGACGTAATTTCAATCGATACGGAAAAGTTTATCAGCGGAGTAGTAGTTTGTATAAAACATATTCTTGTAGTAGTCTAATAGATTTCTGTTCAATACCGCGTATTCCTTATCTTACAATTCTAGTCTTCTAGATGTTAGACTAATGAAATCTTATATCTTAATAATTTCGCAGATTAATTATGATCGAGTTCACATCATGATGATCACCGAGGCAAATTAACAGGTAAAAAGAAAAAGAAAACGGCACTAGTTAGAAAAGAGACCTAGAATTAGCGGTCGGACATGGGATATTTACAGACTCAAAATGTCTGACCCAAAATACATTGGACATTGGACTTTTCCGACCAAAATCAAATTATATCGGACATTTTGTCCGACTTTGTTAACATCATTATTTCAAGCTCTGCAATGTGTCGTCGGTAAAAATGTTGCCATATGAAGTGAAACTTGGTTCTGAAAGGGTTCTAAAGGATTGAAAGTTAAACGGTCTGTTTGAAAAAAGGTCGATTCCACTAACATAAAACTGAAATAAATCTTAGTTGATGGGTTTAAAAAAAAGGGTTGTTGTAGAACCGAACCTGACTCCATAACTCTCAACCACTCGTTTTTTAATCGACGGTTGAAATGTCCGTTTTTCCGTCCGACATGAATAAAATAACAAGCCTTAACCTAGGTAAAACCAACCTTTCAAGAAAGAGGCTGACAATTTTATGCTTCCCAAACCGCGCAGCATAATGGAGCGCCGTACGCCCTTTATCGTTTGGTTTGTCCAACACTTTGAACGACATGAACCGCAAGATGAGTTCGATCATATCCATGTCACAAGAGACAGCTGCTACGTGTAGAACTGTATCATTCCCTTCCATAGGACTTTCCACGTTGCATCCTCTCTCTAATAAGTTCTTTGTGATGTTGTAGTGAGATGCTAACACAGCCAGATGAAGTAGCCCTTGTCCTTCCGAGTTTTTCATCTCAAGGACGGAGGCTAGTTTACCGTATCCAAATTTGGCTTCGACAATTGCGAAGAGATGATTCAGCAACTAAAATAGAAGATTCAATAAATTTGAAATTCTTCTATGTTATGGCACGTCCAAAAAACTGTAGAAGTTACCATAGCTTTGGCACACCACTAGCCGGTGGAAAAAGGTGAAAAAAAGGATAACTGAATAAGAAGGTCAATATATTGTTTTTGCGACGGGGTGTTACCTAATTGTTTTCTGAGTCATACGTCATCGGTGATAACGTCAAAAACTTTGAATATCTTTTGATTTCATCGTTCAATTCAACTCAAACTTTGACAAAAGATTCATCTCAATATACTCAATTTTTTCCCCATTTCATCCCATTATGCTGACGTCAGTGAAAAAATGCAAAAAGTTTAAATTTCTGACAACGTCTTCTAAATTTTGAATATATTTTTACTTCAAGAGACAGAATTTATTAAAACAAACTGGCTAATGTTCTGCCAAAGTTGTCGTAATTTTTATAGCTCTTAAGACATGCTATAATAAATTTTCGAGTTCTTCGTTTTAGATCTTCAAATTTAATTATCATAAACAGTTTGTTTTTTAATGGCTAAAATTTGGGAGAATTGGGAAACTTTCTAGATTAATATACAAATTCAGTTAAAGTTTGGTCAATTTAGTGGGTCAATATGAAAAATTACTTTTGTGAGGGAAAATCACTTAAAAAATCAACCTTTAGATTTACTAAAACAATGTCATTCAAAGGGACCCTAAAGAAATCGAATCAATTTTAGATGATAACTTGGTAAAATGTCGAGCCTTCAAAAAAGAATGGTTTTCGAAAAGTTTCCAAGTGAGAATTTCAGAATTTTTCTTAAAACAAAATTATTTTAGCAAAAAAGAAAATAACAGCGAATTTATTTTAAAAAAATAATATAAAAATGAATATTTAAGAGAAAAAAAAGACAAAACTTTAAAAATTAACTAGACTTGAAACTAAAGAAAGTTACTACAGATGGTCGAATGAAACAAATACAAAAAACTTTTTTGTCAAGACTGATTTGTTATTAAAAGTCGTCATGATGAATGGGTGAGATAATGTTTTTTAGAATGACTTCATTTTCCGAAACAATTTCAAGACGAGAGAACTATTACAATGAATACCAGCATGTTGCCTTTCAGGGTTACATAAAAAATTCATTGACCTCAAATCTTTATCGTCCCAAACATTTGAAATACACCAACAACAGGATCGTAGTGGGATTCGCGTCTGATGAAATCTCTTCACAATCTTCAGACGAAGACGAATTCGCCGAAAATTTCAGTTGGGAGCAGACTTTGTATCATCGCACCGATAAACACCAGATCGATGCTGATCCAAACTCAATAGCCATGAAGATCGTATCAAGTCTGGAAGAAAACCATTCGTTCGTTTTGAAAAGACGTCTCCTAATAATGGCTTTTATTTTCCGTATGTTTTTTGTTGGTGTTCAATACTCGGTCATCTTACCAACATGCATGCTGTACATGAAGCGATTCGACGTGGGTGAAACGTTCACAGGGACAGTCATTGCAGCTTACCCTTTCGCAAGCATGATTTCAGCATTCGTTGTAGGCTTCGCGTACAACAAAACCAG
Source organism: Tiaropsis multicirrata (assembly GCA_032270745.1). Classification (NCBI taxonomy): domain Eukaryota; kingdom Metazoa; phylum Cnidaria; class Hydrozoa; order Leptothecata; family Tiaropsidae; genus Tiaropsis; species Tiaropsis multicirrata. The sequence goes on along the minus strand of JAUJPO010000015.1, from coordinate 32,222 downwards.
ACGCGTTAAAGAAATTATGTTGGTCATGAATACCTTCCAAATTGTCGGCAACATTGTTTACGCTTTGCCCTATTCACCATGGTTACCGCTGGCGGGCCGTTTCATCTGCGGCCTTGGTGATAGTTTCATAGGAGCCACTATAGGTAAAAAACTTAGATTAGATTTTTATACGATCTGTGACCAGATTCTCTTTTTGTTGACAAAGACTGTTCATTCCAGTTTTAAAACCTGCTTATTAGTCGGTGGGTGGTTTGTTTTGATCTTTGAAAATGAGAAATCAATGCTATAGATATCAAATCCAATGAATTCTTTCAATCACTTTCAACCAACCAAAGCGCACTTCCTCGATGTGTATTCTCTAAGCCTAAAGGTAGGTTTCCACTCACTTTGTTGTGTTTGAAAATGCCTTAGAAAAGATTACATCATCAGAAGAAAAGTTACAATTATTCTACACTTTTTTCGAAGTCGCGCGACTGGAACGTCATATTTAACCAATCAAATAGCTTCATTGAAGCCAATGTATTACTTTATTTTATTAAAAATGGCGGGTGCTGCGCGTCGGTGAGTGGAAACCGGCCTTATATTGTATTGATCCAAATAGCCTTTTTATTTATGCTTCATTCATTTAGGTGAGATATGCGAGGTCTACCCAAAGACACATCGTACAGGTATCATATCGTTGATCGAGTTTGGTCGCATCTTCGGTTTCATCCTGGGTCCTCTACTTCACATGGTGATCCAAAGGAAGCGGTACCAACTTGGCGGCATCGAATTTGACAGCACCACATTCCCAGGGCTTGCAATGACGTGTTTCTGGATTATCATGCAGCTGGTCACGTTATTCTGGGTCAGCAATCTTTCAAAATCGATCCGCGACAACCCAGACCTGATGAATGAACGAGATAAGGAGTTCTCCTTCACCGATAAGGCAACTGATGAAGAAAAAAAGCTTCTGTCCAAAGACACAAAAAATGGTATGGCATCGCAACAACAACACGCCAAGTCGGAAGAAGAAAAGTCTACGTATCTAAACAATAACAACAAGGAAAGACGCTCACAACCCAATATGTTTGAAGAAATCTCACGTCTCTGTACCGCTAATGTTATCGTCATCTTCTACCTCGATACCATCCTATGGCTAGCTCAATCTGTGTTCGAATTCCTGTTACCACTCATTGCTGAGTTTGAATACGGTTGGTCGCCATTTCAAACGGGCCTGGTTTACATGGCGGGTGGAGTGGAACTAATCATGGTGTTTGGATACCTATACTACATTAGTAAACGTAATAATTTCCGAGATACATATCTTATCTTATGGTCATTGGTGATGACACTATTGGCACTGATGTTGCTTATCTTCGAGCGTTTGATGCCGTCCAAAGGCCAGAAGATTGGTATGTTTGTCACCATATGCGGTCTAATGTTCATCGCCGTTCCACTAAACCTTACCGGTGTTAAGTCACTTCTCTCCAAGATCACGCGCCCTGAATTTCAAGGAATCACTCAAGGCTTGTACGGCTCCGTTTGCAGTTTTTCGCTCATCATCGGCCCAATGCTGGGTAGTCTCATTTATAAACATCGAGCGGAATATGGCGGAGTGACGGCTATGCTTACAATCACTTGTATTTTGGCTCTGTGTGTTTGTATGGAACGACTTCATGATCGAGAAGATCAAATTACCATTGAAACTGAAAATCAAGAGTTCCTGAAAGACCTAGCAACCTTCAGAAATTAAAACATTCTTGGTTCCAATCATCACAGCAAACTTCGTAGATAGGTAGATAGATAGAAAAGAAAATCACTTTGCAACACATTCTGCAATCGCGGTCATAAGGTTGTAGACTTTTTAAAATAGCAGAAATGACCAAAAACACAGTACCTGCACTGCTCTCTTAACCCCACTCAATGCTTTTGAAAGCGGTTTGTTAACATATGGTATCCATGGTAGCAGAAGCTGACCTTTTTTACATCACCCTTGAAGGAAGGAGCATATTTGTCTACAGATCTTTTGTCAATTATTGTATATGCGAGTTTCATCTGACGGTTAAATTAAACCAAATTTACAAATTGTAAAGAGTGATTCCGACTCTGAGAAGGACAGATTCAGATTTGAGGAGCTGAGATGCAGAGATCAATCACTGAGAAGTTGTTTGGCCGTAAAAGGTACACTAATCGTAAATAACTAGAGACTTTCGTTTATTATTATCGAACATTACTATGGATGATATAATGCTAAGACGGAAAAGACTTTTGACTATTTTTCCATTGGGTATTCATGATTATTGCAACAGTTATACACACCCCACTATGGAGGGTATTTAGGAACCAAACGTTTTAGCATCAAAGAATAACAACTAGAAGAACAACCACCATACTTGTTAAATATCTGTGGTGAATTTGATCATGACTGTAGATATTTGTACTGTAATGTAGATAAATTTCTTACAGGCACAAACAAAGAAATAAATTTGTTTTGTTCGGTTTTTTGCAAAATCTGCCACAATTATAATTCAACTGGTTTACTTGAAATACACTCACTGCTGTTGCAATGCCACAACATACAACACTACTGTTCTACTAATTTATTTCTTTACTCAAGTGTAAATATACTGGTCTTATGAAATATCCCACCTTTTCATGTCCCTGTGAGCAAGCCACGTGCAAGGGTGTAAAACCAGCCTCGTTCTCAGCCAACAGGTTGGCACCGCAATCCAAAATGGTGTCGACCACAACAATGTCACCATAACTACAAGCACAATGAAGTGATGTGTTCTTCAATCTGTCGAAAGCCTACAGAAAATGAATGAATTAAGATATAAGATTAGTTGAGGCCTAATGTACTTATCGAGGAAAAAATCGACCGGTAAATACCAAAAATGGCACTTTGAGCAAGCGGTCGAGTTTTATTGCACCCAATGTATAGTTAAAAACAGTTGATTCGTCCCTGTCTTTTAACCATGCTGATTTATCAATATTTTGACTATCATCCTTCAATTAAATTGCTGCTAAATTATAATTTAGTTATGTCATCATTCGTCCGATTAAGAACATTGACAATTATAATAACAACAAAAAATATTCATGTTGTGCTTCTAGACTGATTTAGGTTGAGGGGATGATTAGATAGGAAGAGAAGCGCGAAAAGCGCGAAAATTGGTTCCCTTGAGGTAAGCTCCTTCACCTAAATTTACCTAATCCAGAAGGCACAGAACGTTGTTTTAACGTCCAAACAACGTTGTGTCAACACCAGAACGTTGTGTCAACACCAGAACGTTGTGTGGACGTTGAAAACAAATGTTAGAATAACGTTCTGTGTCTGTTGGGAACTCACTTCAACTTGAATCCCTTTGCACTGTGTCAAAATTTGGACAACTTTTAAATTGCCTTTGAAACATGCGAAATAAGACTAGAATTAGATTGGAAGAAAAGCGCGAAAAGCGCGAAAATTAGTTCCCTTAAGTTAAGCTCTTTTACCGAACTTTATTGAACTCACCTCAAATTGAATCCCTTTACACTGAGTTAGAATTTGTACGACTTTTAAATTTCCTTTGGAGCACGCGAAATGAAGAGGTGAGAAATTGTTGTCATCCAAAGCGTTGATGTCAGCATCGCACGAAATCAAATATTGCAGAATGGATGCATCAGCTGCAGTGGAAGAAAATGAGATCTGATTTTCTTCGGAACCCAAAAAAGCCGCACACAAAAAATTTCAAAATTAGTGGCGAACATCCGACTTTTTAGGATGTGCCTCGTATAATTGATTCCGTAATGGATATCATGATTTGAACTGAATTGCTACGACCGATTAAAATAAGATTCCCAGGCTTGATCCATATCTAATGGGAAAATGTGAACATTCGACACTGTAATATCTTGAACCCACGTTATCTCTTTCATCGGTTCTTTGAGTTTTCCGAGGAATTGTAGGCTAAAAAACGCTCGCTATCTCGAGCTTTCACTCAAACATTTTTCGTCGGTCCCTTGAGAGTTCGAGATAACGAGCGTCGACTGTAATTGTAAGAAAAACATCTATCTGCAAAACAAAGATTCCTATACAAGTTCTACTTACATCCACGACTGAAGCATGTGAAATAATGAATGGGTCTTGCACCTTTCTTCCCACGGACATTCACATCTGAAAAAGAATCAAGTTACAATGAGACAAATCAGCTATAGAGTACGACGTACAGCAATCATTCTTCTAAATTCTATACCTTATCGGACAAAACAATGTCGGACTAATTTTTCTTCAGACATAATTTTCGTCAACCACAAATATTTTCGTCACTTGTGTCCAAAAAAAACGCAAATTTTAGCCTAAAAAACTTTTTTTTTTGGACTTTTTTTTCGTCGGACAAAATTTTCGTCACCTCCAAAAAATTACATCACTTTTATCCGACATTTTTTTGTCCGATAAAGTATACAGGACGGGTCCCGCGTGACTATGGTTGAATAGCTATCAAAATCCCGTAGAAAACATAAGCATCTGACGGGTCTCGCACCCATGTCATTCGCGGGCATTTATTCTAGCCCTGAGTTATACCGGTTATCTAGTAAGTGATGAATTTAGTTGTTACTTCAGAATTTGATGTATGTTTTTCAGAAATATTGAATTAACAACCAGTTATCAAACTTGACACATTTGCTAGTGTATTGGAACCCTACCATTTACTACACTTATCGGAGGAAGCTGGTTTGAAACTTCGACCTTCCACGAATTCCCGAGGAATGCAGAATTTGAAAAAGATTTATTTATTGATTTTGGAACTTTTGAATTTAAAAAGATTTTGAAGATTAGCTCTGTATTTTACATGCCTTTACCAAATTTATTGAATGTTTATCAATCGAAAAATCTTAGGGTATAATAAAATGGACGTACCTGCACCGTTTTCAACAAGCATTTGCACTATTTCCAAATGATTATATTTGACAGCATAATGAAGAGCAGTCAGGCCCCAATGATCACGATGGCACAATGCTTGTTTCCTTGCATCTTCTTCAGGATAATCTTCATAAAGCTCTTCCAATTCTTCCCGCAGTTTCTCAATGTCACCATCACGTGATGCCTGAACGTCGAAATTTTAAGATTTAGCAGGCATATGGCAATAAGTTTGCAGATAAGAAAGATATTCCCTCCATAAAGGGCTGGCCCAGAAAGAAATTCCACAGAGGGCGGAGGATACAAGCTTTTTTGTCATAAATTTATACCATTTATATATTATTTATACCATTATAACATTTTCGTCCCACTAGCTAAGAATTAAAAAGTAAATTTTCAAATTATATTCCACATTTCTTGAAAAATTCTTTCCTTAAGGGTGTTATTAGCGATCAACATACCTGGTGCATCATACTTGTGATTGAAGATCGAAGAACTTCCTAAATTGATAAAGAAAGAAAAAAAACAATAAATTTTTTTTGTTTGGAATACACAATCGCGGATACAGTGTTGACTTCCCCTGTACATACCGGGTGTCCAGAGGAATTGAAGCAAGACTCTCCGTCAAAAGAAATTTCGAGAACTTTCTGTATCTGCCACTGATTCCGTTGTTTGATAATAAAGTAAAAGTTAAGATAAAAAAGATGGAGGAATGGTATACCTGGTTTGTATTTTTCGATCTGTCATTAAAAGGTAATTTATTTTTCAACGAAGTCAAATATGGCATCATATTTGCAAAAATTTCAGTATCAATTTTAGAACGACCAAAAAAAAAAGTATATTTAACAAAATAATAAAAAACCGGTCCGTAAATTTAGTTTTGATATTCTCTGTTCGAAACAAAGTTTTACACTGTGAAAGCTGTGAGAAGAGAATCATGAGCATGATAATTATCTATACCATCTTGAATTTTAATTTGTTTGTAAAATTATAAATCAAAATAAGTTTGAACGCAAATATTAACTAACCTTTAGCCCACCCCTCATTGTTAAAAAAACTACTACCAAAAATCAAAAACTTACCTTTTTCAAGTGAGTTTAATTTGAAAACAACAATATGTTAGCAATGGAATTTTGGTAACATTTTTCAAATGCCATTTACTATTTGCAAAGCTTTGGTAATTTGCAACAGACATTTTGTTCATTTGCATGTTTGCCATGCATGAACGAATCACTAATTAGAAGCCTGGTTCTTCATGAAGATAAATTGTGCTGAATAATATAATATACGGTATAGTGGAATAAAGCATATTTCAAAAGAAAAGAGACTTTCTCAAGACTTTCCTATTTGATGCAAGCAGAGTTACTAATCTCAGGGTCAAAAACAGACGATTTTATCCTCCGTTAAATACACGTTTTTTTATAAGAACAAAGTATGTAAGAACATAAGAACATTTGGAGGCTTTGGAGAATCAAGAGCATAGAAATAAGAACATCTTTTCATTTTTGATTATGTACACATAAATTAAAAGACTTAAAATTAAGAACATTATAAGGCTTGAAACCAAAAAAGCTGTTCTTATAAAAAAAGGCTGAAAGAAAATGAAACGGAACACACGGCAATTATTCTCCTCATACCAAACTTTTTTTTCACACAATCGCACCTGAAATTTTCTCATCTTCTTATTTTGTTCAATTAGTAGAGAAAGATGTCTAAGTTAAAAGTTTCAAAATGGTCTCCTTTTCCTTTTCCTTACTTACCGTAGTAAAAACACGATAGCGTAGTTGAGATAAACATTTCATCCTTATCTTCACCTGAGTATAAAATAAAGTTACAATAGTCATAAATAGTAGCCTATGATATCATGATACAGTATTACCTTTACCCATTACACAGGCTAAAAACTATAAGGATAGCATCATTTTTTCAGGCCGTTTTTGGCCAAAATATTTCATCGAGAATCGGACCATGTGTTGTTACTTCACTCTATGTATCACACGTTTCCCTATCGATTCACAAGGTCCTAGTCTAGATCTAGACCATTAATTTATTCAAATAAACCACTACAAAACATTATACAAAGAAGCGAAAATTATTACACTTCCTATATTACACCTCCTATATTACAACTAACATACTATGGTTGAATAATGGTCTGGAAATCAAGACTAATAAGGTCCAAACAATTAAAAACATTTGGAGCTGAAATTGTTGTAAAAATATTAGGAGTGTGATTATTTACGTGGGTTCCGTACCCTCGTGGGTCCCGTGCCTTCGTGGGTTCGTGCCCCCGTGGGTCCAAAAGAATTACTTGGGTTCCTCATGGGTCTACATAAGCTGAAAACCCGTGGGTTAATATAAAGCCGTGGATATTATCGTGGTAGCTTCTTCTCATTCTCTAAACGAAATAAATTTTCTCATAGATGGAAGAAAAAAGGTCTGCCAAATCAGACTAGACAATTGAATCGGACAACGTGGCGTCCCAAGTTAGGAAGTAGATCTTAAATTATTTTGGCAATTGTAGGGCCGGGTAGTGCAGAATATTACAAATAGACTTAACAGTATATTCACTAAGTATAATAACTTTTTTGGATGAAAAACGAAGAGCGAGCAACGGAGCAACAGATATTGAGCAATACAAAAAGAAACCCCCTAAAAATACAAGTGAGTGTTTTAACTTTTAACTTTTTATTTAGACGCACGAAGAACCCACGGGTTTTTTGTTTGGACCAACGGGGGCACGAGGACACGGGACCCGCGTAAATAATCACACTCAAATATCAGGCGGAAAATCTTAGCCTAGATATCTAAGCCAGCTTCAGTGACTTGGTAAAAATATGATGACTAAGTAAGTTGTGACTGAAATACTGTTATTCATCAGCGCTAACTTAAAATTCACGGATATAAAAAAATCATTAAAGCACCAAGAACGCTATATCACCTTTATACAGTATCGCAGTGCAGCAATACCTGGCTTTATTAATCAGGCTAGGAAAATATAGGGAAGCATTTTTACAACAGGCATCGGAACTCATTCAAATTTCTACGGATTTCCATAAACTGGCAAGTTGTAAGGTTTAAGCCTGGAAAGCCTAGAGATCCAAGCTATCTGAGCTTGATGCAATGACCTCAACAACAATTGCAAAATCAACAACAACTTATGTTATATAAATTTTTAAAGGATTTGAATCACAATAGTTTTATGACGGACGAACAATGAACTAAATATAAAAACAATATTTTAAAGATTGATATAGGAAAAAATAGGATTGTCTTTCGAAATTAGAGGTCATTAATCAAAACCACGCTTTCCTAAATCCGATAGGTAGTCAAGTTTTTCGTTTTCATGTTTCCCTTTTTTTTAAACCGTTATTACCGGAGTGAGTCTGTTTATTAACCCATATTTTTCTAGGATGCTTTTTCTAACTTCTTCTATTACCATATCGAAATTTTACTTCGCAATGAAAAAGCAAAGAAAAAAGAGAACATTTATAGTTAAAATACGCGAGTAGTTAAAAAAAGTTAATCATTGTTATTACATGGAGTGTCGGGCTGCCTCCGTGTACAAATTATTAATAAAAACTTTCAGCACAGTCATAGTTAGAAATATCTACATATCCAGCTTTGCCTATTTTTGACACAATATTAAAAACCCAAAGTTTCCGAAAAGGTCGTAATGATCTATAGTTAAAAGCCCATGGCTAAAAACCAGTCTAACATCTTTTTATGTTGGATGAAATATTGGACTTATCTGTGTCGCACTTCAAGCATTTCATCCAACATTTTTGGCATTAGATGAAATAAATTCTTCTTCTCAAAGCCTTTCAACGTGTTCGAAATTAGCGGGATCCATGTGTTGTGCATGGTACCCGGTGTCTCACAAAAAACGAGCTATTTTTGATTTGATATTGAAAACATGAAATTCACGCAACCCGGTTAAAAGATTTTTTCGGTCTTGCCAAAAATGTTTAACTGCGATGTTTACCATGGCCTTTACAACGTAATGTCTAAATTAACGAACATCGCATCTAATGTAACCAGGGAATATGATGTAATTTTGAAATTTCGAAAAAAGAAGGAAACATCGTGTTGGACGATGTTGGATGAAGTTTGATCGCCGTCAAACATTTCCATCAACATTTTCGGCAAGATCGAAGGAATTCTATCCGAGTAAAGGGAATTTTCATATTGGATTGAAAAACTCTTTATCGTTCGAGTGTTTTTAAAAACAGTCCAACAAACCTAAAATAATCTTGTTTCATCCAACATTTCATCCAACACGGGAAAAAAATATTGGATAAAATGTTGGAATCGTTTGCCCCACCTCGATTCAAAGGTCATTTATATTTAGAAAAATTCATCATCGAAGCTTTTGGAAACAATGTATCAAATGTGTACGGCCATGGCATATTAATATATCCTTGGAGTGAAATTTCTTTTTGAGAAATCGGCGTCGCTTAATTCCGGTCAAATGGATGCGCTGAAAAGGAAATGTGTGGTACACTAATTACTAAAAATGTGGTACTTTAGAATGATGGTATTGAGCAATAGGAACCAATTATCTTGAAAAAAAAGAAATCGCAGCACAGAAGTAGTTAAATTTAAAAAGCTTTGACATACATACATGGTGTGCCAAAATAGTTGCGGTCTGATTTATTTGTCCGTGCGAATTTTTATTCTTTGGCTTGATGTTCTTAGTTTAACACCAAATTATGCAACTCTTTTGATACCATGTCTTTGCTGCAGTGATGTGTACGGGACCTTGTTTTAACGTCCATGGTAGTTTGTGATGGTTGTCTTTTTACATAAAAAATATCTCTCTTTTTCTCCAACATTCACGAGAACAAAGTGTCTCCTTGTTCATGTATTTTTGGCTTCAATTTAATTGAATACAATTAGCGTTTAATGATACCACAAAATCAATTTATTCCAGCAAAAAAAAGATTTCGTTTCTTTTGCTTCTTTGGTTGTGAAAATATTTTGCGATTTGACGTCAATGAATAAGATGAGAATCGGAAAGCGCTTTAATTGACCGCATAGACATCGTCAACATTTGAAAGCCCCGCAAATAAAAAATAATAATTCCCAGGCTGGAAGAAACAGACTGGAGTCATTTATGTTTCCTTACTTTCTATTACGGAAGAAACTGTTTAGGAAGAAAAGGCATACAGTTGAACCCATGTAATTCGAACTCCTATAATTCGAAACTCATACAATTCGAACAAATCTTCGGTCCCGTCCGACCTAATCAAAGTTAATCAAACTCCTATAATTCGAAAACTCATGTAATTCAAACGAAATTCTCGGTCCCTTGAGAATTCGAATTACATGAGTTCAACTGTATTTAAAAATCGATTGATTCCCACCTTAACACTCTTATCGAAAGGTAAATAATTTTTGGGCTCATTTTCAAATCACGATTGTCGCGGTGATTGTCGTGTTTGGAAACGAGGCCAACAAATATTTATGTGCATTTCGAGAAAGGTGTATGCAAAACTATATCAGAGAAAAGTCAATTGATAACTTCTTGTTCCGTTTCTTATAGAGTTTAGTTCCATGCAGAATTGAATTGAATAACAAGAGTTTTTATTTAACTTTTTAGCCACCGCTGCATTTTTTTAAAATTCTAAGTTTTTGACTTTTTTTTCATGAATTTTAAACCTCAAACGCAGATTGTGGTCACTGTGATAAGTTAAGTTTCAGACAACTCTCTTGGTACCACTGAAAAGTCCTTGGTCTCAACAAGTGGTTTTGAGTTTACAACAGTATGACCAATATAGAGACTGAAGGTCGTAAAAATGGCATTTTTGTGTCTAAAGCTTTAATCACAGGGATGATAAACATGCCAGTTTTTGCTTTCAAATTAATACAAGATAGACACTAACAATCACAACAGACACATGACGTTGTTACAACATTTTTCAACGTCCAAATAACGTACTGGGATAATAGTGAAGTACTATAAAGATACAACCATGGATACAACATTAAGTTTTTAAAAAGTGCAAGTCTATCAATTTGTCTCATTATATCCCACTCGGCGGCACTGTATTTTCTAAACTTAGCTTGTGTATCAAAGTTCCCCTTCCTGTTGTATAAAGGAGACAGGCTAAACAAGGATAATGGCGCACAAAGATGCGTTATTCCAACATTGTTTCAACGTCCAAATAACGTTCTGACGTTGAATTCCGTTGCAACGTGATTGCACACTTTAAACTTCTATAAAAAGCAACAAATCTCAAATCGGCGACTAAAGAGAAATCTAGTTAATCTCAAGCAAGGGCAGATTATGATTCATAAAAACCTTTTATAGGTTAGACAGATTCATCATACAGCTACTTGGTGACCAAAGTAAAAATCACACACTAACCTAATTGATGACATTCTAATGATGGTTTGTACTCGGTCCCACTTGCGTATACACATTTTTCTCGGCTGTCAACACTTTTGTCATGTCATTCCTGGTCTGTAAAATAAACACATACAATAACAATAACAAGGTATAGTGTTCTTGAAGGTCCCCCCTTACCTAGAATCAAAAATTTCTATCCCCCCTTGTTTTCCCTACCCTGCCTTCCAAAAAGTTTCTTTGACTAGCTATGAGAGAAGTCTTGAAAGACATTTTTTCTTCAGGTAAAAAAGTCTTCAGACTGATAGAGTAAAAGACTTATTTTGACAAATATTCAATGTGTTGATACTTTTGGTTTTATACTCTGATCACAAGCCTCAATATTCCTTGTCTTTTACACAGACCCGATTTCTACAGAAAACTCAAACGTTTATTTTCGTAGAGGGTTTGTTCCCTTTCGTAATTTCTAGTTTGAGATTTTTTCAAACTAAGCGAGGCGAAGCGAGAGTTATATTTTGTGGGAAGTTGAGGTGACAGCAGAAAGAATTTTCTACGCGCAATGCTTCACGGGAAATTTAGGGCAAAACAGACAATATGCACAAAATATACTAACGAACGACAAACTGGTACAAAATGCAGTTTTTCTTATAACATATAAGGTCAAATTTAGAAGATAAAAGTTTCGCGTATGAATATCAATTTTATACAACTGATTATAGAATTTCCTTTCAAATAAAAAAGTGATCCAGAAAATATAGAATGATGACTCACTACTTTGACACCGCCCTTTTTTGAAATGGTTTTCAAATCTCTAAATAGTCGAGTGAGGCTGGCCATGGACGCCGGGAAAACAATCAAAAGTTTGTCCAAAATTCTTAGGTTACTGGGCTTTTCAACTAGAATATTGACTAATCTATCTACCAATGCTTATTGGAACCTATATAAAGGGAATTGCATGCTTTGAATTGCCCTTTGGTTGCCCTAATATGGTCAAAATCATACGCAATAAGCCACACTGACAATGCATTGCAAAAGTGAAGGCTTATTTTTCTATATGTGTGATGTACGGATATTATTATACTTACTAAGTGTAGAATATTTAATATTTTACGACAACGCAGAAGTTTCAAAGTTTGCGCGAATTGCTGATGATTTATTGACATGGGGATTCCCGGGGCGGGGGCGGGCATTCTTTAAATATTTTTGCAAAGTATCTAAGCATTTCAAACGCGCTTTCCTGTTTTTCTGTTCCAAACATTGAATAATTAGTCGATTATCTTTTCTTCATGGTTTACTTCTTCCAATTTAAATTTTTCAAATAACCGTCAGTCAAACAAAACGTTAATCACAGCCTACGCGTCAGCTTTAAATAATTTACTTTAATAGTCAGCTTCCCTCAAAGCGCACTACACAGTGAATATTGCGGATTCCGTGATACAGAAAGAGATTTGCTCAAAATGGTGCTGGGTCAATGTCCATTGGAATACCGATAACTTGGCACATAACAGTGTTGCCCGCTTTAAAGAAACAATTTTTAATTAGATGTTTGACCGCTGTTTTAAGAGAATTGTTGGAGAAATAAATAAAAGATTTTGGAAATAGCGATACACTTACAGGTATGTGAATCAAAAATAAATATTTCGTTTCATTGAAGTTAATTATGGGTAATTGTGCCGATTAAAAATCGTCTTCTATTACAAGCATTTTATATAAATAAATCAATTACTAAGAAAACCAAAATCAGCTATTACTGTGCATCTCATCATCGCATTGTATGGACTTTGACCTTTCTCAAATCAACTCAGTTACTTCGCTTCCTTATCTCAAATGCAAGCAAATGATCAGCTTTTTTACCACCATTTTCCAGGAAAATCTTGACATATAGATGACTTAATAAGATATGTGGTCGTCTTATATCATGCTCAAACCAATTGATTTATTTGAAAGGACAAAAGACGATAAAAATAAATGGCTACTACTACAAATTCAATGAAGTTGAAAACCATTTCAAAAAAGGGCGGTGTCAAAGTAGTGAGTCATCCTTCTATATTTTCTGGATTACTTTTTTATTTGAAAGGAAATTCTATAATCAGTTGTATAAAATTGATATCCATACGCGAAACTTTCATCTTTTTATTAAATTTGACCTTATAAGGTACTACTGAGGCTTGGTATCAGAGCTCAAAGTAACATCACATTGAATATTTTGTGAACCGGCTCTGGCCCTAGCCAATAAGGACAAAATAATACTTTACCGATTGTTGATGAAAGGAAAAACAACACAATTTACGTTACAACTTTTTAAATTAAACCATTAAAAATCGATAATATGTTTGAGATGTCCTTCATTTTGTTTTGAAACATCTTATGCAAAAATCAGGAACACAAAGAAGTTTTCGCATAATTAAGAGGGAAAAGGTTGAGTCAGTATAAGTGCATACCAAAGGAGTTTGTAAAATCTTGGAATCTGATTAGAGAGTCACGTTTTTAAATCGCCAGTAATTAATTTTTGTTTCAATGCTCAAAGTTTCACATCCGTGAAAGAGGATCTTCAGTTGAAGTTCAATATACAGTCTTGATTACTACTCGAAACTGCGACCATGGGAATTATGTTAAACATTCTTTTTTTGTGTACCAAATATCTATCGTTGACTAGACGATTCTACCGTCTAAGACAAAATCTATAATCGACGAAATGAGAAAATAAGAAAATTTTCCGACCGCGCGAAAAAATATTTTCCTTTCAGCCTTGTACGGCTTGCAAACTCAGCGACACTAAATTTTCCTGATTACAAATATTTAACGAACGATAAAATCGTCTAATCGTTGACCAATGAATGTTGTGTGAGGCCATTTCAGATTTCAGATTGATATACGCTAAGTGAGCTGAAGCTTCCTTGGAGTAAGGCTTCCAGAATAGAATTTACCAGCTGGAAGGCCATCGTCGCATGCCGCTGGGCCTCAATGTCGCTGAAACGACATCGCTTCTCTCTTTTTAATCAGTAAAAGATAGCCAGATTTGACAAAGTAGCTGTATTTGAACTCGTGGTGTTCGAACTCCAATCAGTTCAGTTTTTCTGTTTAAATAGCCGTCCCAGACCGCTGTAAAGCGACTTATAAACTGAAATTCGACCAAAGGTTTACTATATTTCTTCTTTTCAAAATAGAGAGTAAACTTGAGCCAGCTAAAAGATACCCGAGGCAAGGGATTTCATATGATAAAATAAATGGTACACGGTCACAAAATTCCATAGTTATAATTACTATAAACGATTGCTTATTTGAAAATAAAGTTGAAACTTAGTTATGTGTATAGATTAGTTTTCCCGCGTGGTGAAACAGGACTACCATCGATCTCATAACATAAACATCAAGATGTTCAACGATAGGGTTTTCATTCAATATCTAATTCAAAAATTCCTTCTGCGAGGCGGCCTATAGGAAAATACACTTTTTCTAACCAAAATTTTGGAAAGATTTACATCACGTGATCGATTCTGTACTTTTTACGATGCAAAATTTCATTAATATTTTTACAACCATAACACGGATGTTTTTTGAGGATCAAGAGACAAGTTAGTTATCTATTATTTTTACATCGTTGGTTGAACACTCAATCCTGTGCGTAGACCGATTTTCCCGCGCAGTCACCGACAGTTTGCGCTGGAATCGAGATTGATCCTTCTGGTTGGCTGCCTCGTTTTGGGTAAAAATTGCTAGCGAAAACAAAAACGCACCAGAATAGGGCTTCAGACGTTTTCGCGTATTATAATATAGACGATTTTATCGTCCGTTAAAGTGATAGTGAAAACGGCTAATTTATGTGGCTGAGGTTTCAAGCCATAGACGGCGGTTAGAGAAAAAACAACGGCGGTAAAGTTTGGAACAAATCCCAGATCCCAGTTATTTTCGAAAGATTTTCTCGTTCCCGTTTCTCCGTTTTTTGGAGTTTTGCTCTCATTTCCCGTATATTTTAGTTTAGACTCTTATCTCAGACTATAAAATAGTCTAATTATAATATAGAATAACAAGGTCAGCTTTGTTTTTCCCAATAGAGATCTCTCACAGAGTTGTTACTTTCATGTCTTCGGCTATATATAATAATATCTAGGTTGAATGATGATGCTTTCCTTCTCACATACAACACAACCCAGGACATCGCATTCATCGCATCTATTATCTAACTGAAGGGGGGTATTCTACTAGAAACATTGATTTCCCATTCGGTTTCGATACAGCAAACAAACTGAAGATTTCCGCTATTTTCGTACACTGCACTTGAGTGTGAGATTCGACTTTATATGAGAAGTTTACGAATGTTGCAGATAAACAGGTTAGCCATGTTTGTTTTCATCAGGGTTTCCATGACAATGGGTTTCTTTTTCCTTTTCGTTCTGTGTTTAGAAGGAAGTTTCATAAAGAAGAAATTGCGTTTGAAGATTTGCTTTGATTGCATTTTTAAAATATAAGTGAGCTGAAGTGAGAAAACAAGTCAAGAAATAAAATACTTTTGAATGGAGTAAGGGTAACGCAGATAGAGCAAAACAGCCAGTAAGCAAAAGGACAAAATTGCTTTTTTAAATACCGAAGATTGATCAAAATATCGTGAAAATGAACTAAAAAGATCTCTCCTGTCCGAAAACTAAACCGCAACGTGAAATCTCTTATGTCCGGTATTTAATAAAAGCAACCATGACAATGCATATCTTTTAATTATGTTTGATGGAAAACGTCATGTCAGTCATTTCCCGATGAATTATGAGACTATTTCTTCTTGTATTCTTAAGTGGCTTTGATCATTATGTCAATGTATTGAGATTTCCCATTGAATTCAGATGCCTTATATAGAAAACCAAATCCAAATCATGTAAATAAAGCCCCCCTCACCATTATAAACCCATTAAATTCTTTACCAGGGTGTACCTTAGTCGTTCTTTAATTAGTCGTTTGTATGTTTTGTCGTAAATTTCCCGTGGAGTAGTCTCTGCGAAGAAGTGTAGAAAATTCATTTTTATGTTGACGCCTCAAAATTTGCCATAAAATTTCACCCACGCTTAACCATGCTCGTTTACGCTTAATTTGAAAAATCTCAAACTAGAAATTGCGAACGGGAACAGACCCTCTACGGAAATGAACATGTGAATTTTCCGTAGGTATCGGGTTGAATTACGGCGATCACCCTTTGAGAAAACCTGATATATGCAAGAACACGTATAAAACATTTTTCCCAAAAGGGGACATGCTAATTGTAATGTGACGAATTCCGCCAAAAAATAACACAATTTTTAACGCGCAATATTATATTAACAAACGTTGATTTTTGAATGATGTGTGCCAGCACTAATGATTATTGTAACGAGGAATCGGACAATCTCTTTGAGTTGTAATGGCTTCGAAATTAAGAAGTGATTCATTTGGAAAACACGAGGAAGAAACAACAAGTTAGATAATGATTTGACGTAAACAAAATCTCACACACATTGAAAGGATTTATGAAGCCATTTTAAAGAAATTTGTCGAGTTACTAATAAGCCAAGTGTAGCAGCCCGTCAGCAATGCAAAGCAAGAACGTGTTGAAGGAGTGGTTCTGTTAAATATTTATAGTCGGGAAAACTTTTATAATGCGGGTCATGTATATAAGGCTGAAAGATAAATTAGCGGCGACGCGTCGATAGAGTTTGGAACAAACGACAAGATTTCCTAAAATTCAGCGGCCTTCTTTCACCGCATGGCAATTTTCGTGCGGTCGCAAAATTTCCTTATTTTTTCTTGACTTCAATGTACTGCCAATTTTCAGCAGAGATTTTCATTATTTTTTATATCTTTATGATTTTTCTCACGAGAGTTCGAAAGGTTTGTCCTCAAAACCATTTTGGTAGCAATACTTTTTGATTTTTTTAATATTTGTTTTTATAGTAGACCTGCCAATTTGAGACCAGTCAAGTTTTTCGAACGGGTTTGGAGAACGAAGCATTTGTCAAAAATTTGTCTCTTTTATTCAGGTGATTTTTAGAGACTTTTGTACTAAAGAACGACGTGGTCTCAAATGTGGAAGATGAATTATATGATGTATATAAATAGGTTTGATATTTTCATGGTTTGATGCATGACACCAGTGACCTCAATTTCCAAGTTAATAAAATTACCTCACTGCAAAGTATGTTTGTTTTAGTGTTTATGATTTGACCTCAGGACAGACGGTTCCCGGTGTTCCGTCAACACTTGTTTACATTAAAAGTCATCATGAGAAATTCGTAATTAAACAGTTTATTGTTCATTTCCTGTGACATGTTGTTTATGCTAAGGATTATGTAATGTGCCGTACTTACTCTCTATTCCGTTGGGAAAATGTCAAGTTTTTAGTAGAGGATGTCCTTCTTCGGTAAAAATTGACATTTTTTATATATTTTTTTTATATTGATTTTCTCATAGTATACGAATGACGCAATTGCCAAATTTGGAACACATGTTTTCTATGACTTCTATGGCCTAAAGATCGATTTATTCGGGAAATTTAACCTAATCAAGGATGGCTTTTTTCGCCTTATTTCGATCATTTTTCGGTACAGATCAGTTCAGAAATCACATATACGGTTAATGGTCTTCATATAAATACTGTTTTGAGAGCTTTTATGGTTTGAAAATTCTACATTAAAATATGAAAAACAAACTTTTGGTTATAAAATAATTTTCCGAAATGACTTTAAAATGATGCGTTTATGTTAATCTGCATAAAATTTCGGCTCTAACTATGCAGATAAATTTTGATCGATGGAAAATTGGGAATATGAATAAAAAACAACACTCTTCGCCGTCTCCTCTGCTGACGTTAAGATTTGAGTTGCTGATTTAGAGGTTGTTTAAAGAAAAATAGGCGGGGATAAAACTAATTCGAGAGTTTCATCAATTTCTAGCGATACCATACACTAAATTATCAAACATACCTGCACTGTACAGTTCTTGTTGAAGATTCCTCAAATAAAAGATGGCATGGACCTGAAGAAATGAACGTTGCAGAAAATTAATGATAAATGAATTGGGCAAAATCATATTTTATTCATATTTTCATCAAAATAATAAACAAGAAACAGAAGTGGGGAAAAATCAACATCATAAAATAAAGAATTTCCTTCATTTCAATACGACGTTGTCAAAAAAGATCAAAAGTGTCGGAATATCGGGATTACACAAAAGCCGGGGAAAAGATATTTTGTCCGTTCACCAGTCCGATCAGCTTAATGGCCGAAAAAATTAGTATTTCCTGTTTGTTGTTGTTGCTTGTGATCCAGGCGTAGGTGGCGCTGGCCGATTCAAAAGGCTATATATACATCAAGGCACATGTCCAAAAAAATTATTCATTCATAAAAAGTTATGAAATGGGTCCACGCTTTCTGGTTTGATAAGGAACAAACAACGGTACCAGGGGACACTCTCCGGGGGAGTGATTTGAGTCAGCGCTACTTACACAAGGGGCTTAAGGGCACTTCTTCGTATATATCATAATTGTTATGTTGGCTTTACGGTACTGTGTAGGATGGACCAAAACAGAGCTCGCCAATATCTTTACTAAAATGTGCTTGGATTTGACAATGAGACCCTGCAAAAGAAGGAAAAAGCAAAGAAATGATCAGAAAAGCGTGACGTAATAACAATAAGTTGGTTATTTATATATTCGATATTAGTAAGGTCGCGCGTATAATACTTCACGCGTGTCGATATGAAAAAAAGAAATCAATCATTATCGAAAAACAAAAGAACGTTTCAATGACTTTGTACATACCCCTAATTGTTGTACGAGGTATTGTTATTTGAAAAAGGATGATACCATGAACAATATCTCTCATTTACTAATTGTTATTTTTTTCAAAAAACACAAAAACGGATTTCCTGTCAGTAAGATATTGTGAACAACACACAACAAAGCGAATCAATAGGACGAAAAGAGAAAAAAACCATAAAATTGGTAGCCATAAAAATCTCGATAGACCAGATCAGTTGTAGCATTCGATTAGATAACACGTATTTGAAACATCACCTTTAAATTGCTAAACATATAACCAACGATGAGAACTTTCGCTTTAATGTCTACTTTGCTTTTGATTTTACTGTTGATTGATACAAGCGAGCAGGTATTTATAAATCATAATAATTATAAAATAGATTTTTTTAATTGGAGGTAGTTTTCTTTTTAAAACTGTATCGATGCTAATTATGGAAAGTTTATAGCGGTGAACTTTTGAACTTTACTGAATATTTAAACCTATAAATCAACATATGTATGTGTGCAAATATAGAACATAAAAAACATAACGTTATAACGAATTTTCGACGATAGCCTTTCTCAAGTCAGTAATGATTATAGATATCCTATATCCTAGATATCTAAGAA
This sequence comes from Tiaropsis multicirrata, assembly GCA_032270745.1. Lineage (NCBI taxonomy): Eukaryota > Metazoa > Cnidaria > Hydrozoa > Leptothecata > Tiaropsidae > Tiaropsis > Tiaropsis multicirrata. The sequence continues at coordinate 12,605 of JAUJPO010000015.1, read as the reverse complement.
GATTTATCAATAAAAATTAAATTAATTTGTTTCTTTATAGAAAGCTGTTATTTTCAAGAAACGGGTCCGACGTGATGAATCTTGCAATAATGTCAGCTTCTCTCCATGCGCAACTGAAACAGAATGTCAAGCCCTGGCAAAATCATTTGGATGCACAAAAGTGTTCGAATGCCCAGAATCAACAAATCCATTTCAACAAAATGTCTGTGTTCTGAAAGGAGATAGCAGTGGTGGCGGTGGAACAGTTTAAGATGAGAATAAATAGAAATAGAAGGAGACCGTAGGTTTTGTCGTAATGCGTGGCAAAGGATTCTCAATCTCCAACGTGGCAACGTAGCCAGCCAACTTCAACTTTGACGTGGTAACGTAGCCAGCCAACTCCAACGTGGTCGACTAAATGACTTCAATTCGGATGAAGCTTATCAATGTAATGCAGTTAAAGAGGATCGGGTTTATGGATAACGTACTCGATTAAAATTGCATAAAAGCAATAAATGCAAAACTTTTGCAATTCATTACGAACAAAAAATGATTATCCATCTTGTATGGCAGTGATTAATACGAGGAAGGAACAACAATTTAGATAGTTTACTTGGTAACCAATTGATATTATTGATAAATCTTTTCCTTTTCCACGTTGTCAAATATATTGGGCATGTATCAAAAGATGGACTATGGAGAAAAAGAAACAATGCAATGGCTAGCCCCTCAGAGATAAATTGAAGGAGGACAGCAAAATTGCGATAGCGCGGCGCTGAACCGCAATATCTAGAGCGCTCGATTGGTTGTTTGAGTGTTTTTCGTTTGCTGAGAACAGCGTATGTATGATAAAATTCATCTGCTAAATTGTGAGACCATGTCGTTCTCTTTAGTACAAAAGTCTCTAAAAATTGCTTGAATAAAAGAGACTAATTTTTCTCCAAACTCGTTTAAGAGACTTTACTACGGAAAACTTCGATGGGCTCAATTTGGCAGCTCCATACACCCTCGTTGCTCGTATAATTTGCCAACAGGCACATTCTCCTTTGCTTTTCTAATATATGTTGTGCTCACAGCCGTTCCCTGATTTATCTCGCTTTACGTCCCCTTGTTATTCCGATAGACAACAATCCTCCACTTCAGGATTAGCAATAAGTTATAAAAAAACAAAGAAATTATGAAATATGTAAATATGAATTTATTTATCTCCTTATTTATTACATTCTTGTAGATAAAATTGAATAAAAAGTAAGAAAAGTTATCTAGCATAAAAAACGGTGAAGTTTAATAAGCGTCCGGTGGCCGGGTGTATTTTTGCCTGCCATTCTTGGTCATTGTTTATGGGGGTAAAATAGGAGAAGCACCTTAATCCCCAAATCATGATTTCAAAAGGTTTTAATTCGTAAATCACGACTAGATATTCTGATAGGGCAGGAAAACAGCTAGAGACTTCAAAATAGGGTCAATTTAAAAGTTGATATATGGTCAGTTATAACACCCAATGAAAACAGAGTCAATATCGCCGTAAAGTTTTGGCCATTTATATTATATTTATAATAGCATGATTAAGAAAGTTTTAATTAAGAGTTCAAACGAACGAATGAAGGTAAGAAAATGGAACCACCTTTAGTGAAGAAAAAGAGAGATTCGAGAGCCACGTGTATCAGTCAACTCTGGAAAAAAATGCAATCTGGTATGATCAAGAAAATACCATATTTAAATGACAAACCAAAAACAAATGCAATACTATTCAAAAAGTTGATTTAATTTAAAGGTCCTTGGAAATTATCCGTTCAATTCGACGTAATGCATTAATGTAATCAGAGTCTGACCTAACTAACAAGTTTAAAATATGTAGCCATTAGTTAGAGTTAGGGTTCAATTAACTTTAGTAAGGGTCAGGATTTTAGGAAAGTGTTGTTTAACATATAGGGTTAGGGCGGGTGAAAGTCAAGAATAGCCTTCAAATCTCACGAAGCGGTTAAAACTGTGAAAAATCAAGTCAAGTCAAAGACAGGGGAAACTTATTTGGCAGATAGCCGTAATACTAACTACAAAGACATAAATCCGCCCATAAGTTCAGAGATGATGGAACCGAAATTCATAAGCAAAGGATAACTTTATAGATATTCAAGCACTGAATTTAAAAGGTTTTGGCTTTGCGCGGTAAGTATTTACATGATAATCAGGATGACGAAGTGAATACTAGCAAAGCAAAGATTCGAACATTTTCCACCATATTGGTATCCCTGCTTAAGAGAAATGTCCGCGACAAGTGAAAATTGATGTTTAGCCGACGTAATGACGTCACGGTTGGTTACACACTGTATCGAATTAAAAACATTGAAATGTTCGAACCAATATCAATTTTCAAATGGAAAAATTGGCGATGGATGTTAGAAAATACGAAATATTTTCATTCCTTTTCTTACAGGTTTCATGGGCATGCTCTTTAAACTAGTTGAAAAAATAGTAATAAATATTATTAATATGGGTTGCCGTGAGGTGGTCGTTGGTGAATCAACTTTTAAATGCAATATCCAAAAACTAAGCAGTGGCGACCTATTCAGGAAATAACATAATGGACCAAAAAATCTCTATAAATGAACTAGCTAGAAAAAAAAAGATAATTGACCTTAGGATAATCAGCGCCAACCATTGTCCATAACAGATCTCGAACAATTTTCCACTCTTTCAATTGTCCCATCGTCCATGCCTACAGTCTTACGGCATAATTTCTATGACATTTCGACTTTTTCCCCCATCCTTACGGCCGGTCGTGCACAATTTTGGCGACATTTCCAAATAGTTTCAATTGGTTAATTGTTATTAGTGCTTTTTAGATTTTTAAGAGCTGAAAATAGAGGAAAACATTTTGGAGAATTGATTTGGTTAAACAAATTATTCAACTGGTTAAACAGTAACGTAATAGAAGAATTACGTTTTGGAGTCCTTGGGAAAATAAGACTCCAAAAACAGTGTGAATTTGAGAAATTTCTAGGCTTATCATATGCACTTTAGCAAATAGAATCGGGCTTTTCCAGAAAAGAATCCGTACTTTGACGTGGTAACGTAGCCAGCTAACTCTAACTTCGACGTAGTAACGAAGCCAGCCAACTCCAACGTGGTCGTCTTAATGACTTCAATGTCCCCCTTCCCTGTTGAGTAAGTCTTTCTTAACACCAGCCCCCTGGATATACGCGTTGAAAATTTCGAGCCCCTTATCTTTTCTGGAAAAGTCCATTGGAACACGAGTGATTTGAATTTGATGAAAATGTACAAGAATTTTAGCAGGGTATTTTTACAAACATTTCAAAACTTAAAAAATAAATATAAACCACTCCTGACCGTTTTCTGAAATTAAAAAACTTTGGGGTTGTGAATATCTAAGAGACGTCAAGTTTAAAATATATTCTTTATATATGTAGCTCCATTTATAAAAATCATAAAAAGCTAAAAAAAAGTGACCAGAAAATAAAGGTTAAGTCTTTCAAAAGTTTTTAGTACAAAAAAAGAATTGAAGAAAATAATAGTTGATCTTGCGATTACTGGACAATTATCTCATAGAAAGTTGTCTTGAGGGACATTCTTAAGGCTCGACCCATTATCATTAACTTTTCTACAGGAGACTATATCGCCTGGTTAAATTATTCGTCGCCGCGCCTATTCCTCAGTATCATCAAAGAGATGGCGATCGATATATTCTGCAGCTTTTTGTCGGACTTTTTCAACGGTCGCTTTGTCGCCATGTTGCTCTTCGAAGGTGACATATCTCTTGAATAGAAATTTCATCTTCTTTGTGGATAGATTTAACGTAATCACTCGCTCAAAAATGTTCCTGCAAAGCAAACGAGAAGAGTGTTCTCTTTAAAACACTGACATAAATTTAATCAAAATCTTGAATTCTAGGCCGTACTGACATCGACAGTTTCTTAGCCTTTCTCTAACCATCATATCGTCATAACATCAGTATAACATAAACAAACACCCAAAAAAATTTGATGAACGCTTTTCTAATGGCCGAGATCACTTCAGATTTTACTGCTAAAATACGCCAATTCAAAGGTTTTAGGGACGGGCAATGAAATTATTTGCCTCGCTGTACCAGACGATCCAAAAATCTATGGGAAAGTGATTGAGACCCCCACCCCCAGCAAAGTAGCACAAAGTACGTGAAGTTATGTAATTTAAATACGTCTTAAAAGCGGAGTCATAGTCAGTCTAAAACGGATGCAGAAAATGGGAAAATTATAATTTCAGATAACTTGATATGCAGGAAAATGCTAAATTCTCAAAATAAATTTACATCACAAAAAATGAGTCATAAGACAGAAATGGTCCCATGACACAGTTATCAATATTCGAACGGCAAGTTGAAATCTGTTGTCCACTTTTTTCGGAAAAGAAAAAAAGGAACGAACAAGAAGAACAGGAAGGAAAACATCCCGTATAGACTACAGCAAAACAACATGTTTATATAGGAAACGGTAGGTCTATATTTGGTACAGTGTTATAATATGATGCCTCCATAAAAATAAGAAGACTAAGATGCTTCTTATCGGATGCAAGAGATAGGCTTCTTATTCAAGGAGAGTAATTAGTTTCCATATAAGGTAATAGGACAATTAGTGCACTCTCCTCCGTTAAATAAAATTACTTGAATGAGGAGCTGCCTGATTGGTCGAAAAGGAGAATTGAGATGAAAAAGAAAGCCTTTGAGACTGTTTTTGGAAAGATTTAGAAGTATCAATTTCAATGGGCGGGATTTCCTTAAAAACAAAAACATCTGCTTTGTATACAAATACAAAGCAGAGCATAATATCGGATAATTGTGCAAAGTTAAGCGGAATAATACAATACAGTATTTTCGTTCACTGATTGTACAATTATAGGCCAAAATCTCTTCGAATTTTGGCAAATTTGGGCATTTTTTGACTTTCAAGGTCAAAATCTCTTCCAAAAGACTAAATTTCGGAATTTTGAATGTGCATTGTATTTTCATCAAATTAGGCCAAAAATGAAGATTTCAGGTTGAAAAAAGAGTTGGCATAGAGTTGGATATATTATCCGACATTGGGTTAAAGCAGTTATGTTTTCAACTTTTTCAGCGATCGAGCGGATGACGTTATCTTTCCATCAAGGCAAAACGCTTGATGATAGTGATTCGTTCAATGAGTGGAAACCAGTCTTAAAGCCTTTATCGCGCAAATAGAATAAATGAAATAAAATTTGTACCTAGTCCTACTATACTATAGAAGATTTAGATTGAATCGAAAGTAATGACAACCGTTGTTCAAAACGCTAATTTTACTGCTTATTAAACTCCTACGCATAAAGGAAAAGCGGATTAAAATAACGACCAAACCGAAATACTTCCTAAAGAGCTATGTTTCTTGAACAGCAAAATAACTTTTTTTCCATTGAATTTCGCTTTTTATTACCGGGGGTTAAAAATTCGATAATTTGATCATGAGATGATGATGCAGAACCCTTATATATATTTATTCATAATTTTTTTAGATTTTTTTTAGTCTTTAATGGTCACAATCCCGTTTCATCGTCCAATATATTCATAAATATATGGTATAAGCTCTAAACGTTTTTTTATTGAGTACTTTCTGTGGAAAGAAATTTCGTTTTACTTAGTTAAAATACTTATAAATAAGATGCCTAAAAAATTTAGCTTTGTTTATAGCTTCTCAATCAACGAAATTCATACATAACAATGGACCGGACAATTCTCTTTAGCAAGCGTGGCCAAATATCGAAGTCAAGAAAAACAACTAGCTGCTTATTAATTGAAAAATCATCAAGCAGGATATCAAAATGGTAGACCAAGCTGTGGAGAATTTAAATCTTTATTTCAGGGTTTGGCGTTCTCATAATAGCATACCTGACTTGCTCAAAGTCTTGTTCACGTATCCACATATCGATATAGATGGACCAGATATCTGTCTTCTTAGGATAATTCTTCAACAAACTTTCAAAAATTGTGCCGCCACGTTGAGCTTCTCCAAGCTTGAATTCCATAATGGCGAATTTCAAAATAGTAGCAACGTCTAAAAAATCGAGAAAAAAAGTCAAAATATTGAAACTTTCTTTTTTAAATATATCCTAATACGAAATATTCCCAGTGGAAATAAAATGTTTAGGTAATTTTAAGAGAAAAAGACGTAAAAGCACCAATAATTTAAATAAAAACTTTAGTCTTGAGTTTCATTTTGGCGGTATTAAAATTTTTAAATGTGACTAAAATTTTGTCCGACCAATAGTTTTGTTCGACTAAAATTTTGTCCGATCAATAGTTTTGTTCGACTATATACCTTACCTTATTGGTGCTTTTACGTCTTTTTCTCTTAAAAGTACCTAAACATTTTATTTCCACTGGGAGTATATCGTATTATTAAGGAATTTTAAAGATGGAATCGGTCACGGACCACGGATGTTTTAAGGAAATCCAATAACAAATTGTAATGGCTCTTTTTTTTAAGAGGATGTTGTAAAATTGTAGTATTTATATATCACTTCTGTCCCGTTTCATATAATTATCTTGTATATATAATCCAGGTAAGAATAATGTAATTAGTAATGTCGTTGCTTTTTTACACAATGAAAATTATTTTCGTTTGGAGCTGATTTGGAGAATATATTATTCCATGTTATTTCCTTTTTTTAATGTAACTTTCTTTCTCAGATGGAATTTTGGATCCTCTGAATTCTAAGCTAAACAGTCGAAGAACCAAAAACCAAAACTGTCGAGAAATGATGAAAATTTAGTTACAATTTCCATTCTACATTCAATCTAAAATACTTCCATTTATGGTAAATTTGATTCAATTAAGGTTAAATTTCAGACTAAGGGCGAAGATTGAACCATAAAACAACTTGAATAAGTTAAATTATTTCAACATAGTTCAATATTTCTTGTCAACAAAAATCGCTTACGTTTTCGTTGTTGTAATGATTTCAAGCTTCGTTGTAGAAGAGCTCTTGCTTCATCTTGTTTACCAATTTTCATTAGGAAGTATGCAAATCCAACCCACACCTTCTTGCTCTGTTTGAAGCGTCTCAACATCACTTGATAAAGCTTCTCTGCTTCCTATGATTCAAAATAAATTCTAGTTGATACATAAAGGCTGGTCTTCAAGCCATTCGATTGGTTCAATATGACGTACCAAGTCGCATGACGTAATATTTTCTAAGTAATTTTCGACCACTGCGCAGCGATGAGTGGAGACCAGTCTTAAGAAAAGTAAATATGTAAATAATGCCTCATACTGATGAGTATCCCACTGATCTGTATCTTAATCCACTGGATCGGGCTTTTCACTGTTTTGAAAGTGAGGTAGGTTTTACTGCCAGTCAGCAATGTTGTTTTCCGTTTTTAGCAGAGGAAACCCCGTAAAAATGGGAAGGAACATGGCGGATTTTTTTGTGATCATACTCCTAAATCTGATTCTTTTCGATAACAACTTGATAATAGTAATTCCCGTCAAAAAACAAAATGCATCAATTTGTGAAGGAGAAAAATTTGTTTGAGGCATAAACTTTTAACAGACTAAGAACGTCTGACTAAAATAATAGATTCCACCCGCGGCCGGCTGTAATCAAAACTACAGACCTCATTCTTTTCATTTTTGACATACAATTCAACCATTTTGACGTAAACTTTCTTCGGTTCATTTGCTTTAATCGCTTCTTGGAAAAGAGTTTCCAATGATGTCTTTGTACCGTATGAATTCTCCAAGTTCAACAATGCTACCCAAATGTTCAACTTTTCCTGCTCTTCCCTGAAAAACAAAACAAAACAAAATTTAGATGCGACGTTTCTGGTTGTACGCTAGGTTGTGAGCTGATCTTCATTCAACAAACCAGTCGGGTCACCAATAAAAATTTAAAAAGCATCGAGACTATTCACTGATTCTTCTACTAAAATTACCTGAAAGAAATGGTTTTTAGAGCTCTTCGTCCAATAGCAATGGCTTTATCAACTTCAGCAGCATGGAGATGGAAAGCCATATATTGTATCCACACAATTGAACTGTTCGGTGAACCGAGCACAAGACGATCAAAATCTTCGGCCGATTCTAACTGTCGATCTGTATCTAATAAAGCCAATTCAGCCTTAAATAAGAAAGGACCATTGCATGTCACTCAATAACACGGACGAGGGGACACTTACCCTTACTTATTACCTTAATTAAGAGGCTTGGAAGGGATTCGGGTGAATATGCGAAATGTTAACTGTATTATTCCTTTCAAATAAATCATGCGATTTGTATTGAATCAGCACGGTCTTCAAACCCTTATCAATTCTCAAGTTTTCCGTAGTTAAGTATCTTAAACGAATTTGGAGAACGAAGCGCATCGAGACAAAACTTTCTCTTTTATTCGAGCGATCTTTAGAGACTTTTGTACTACTTATGCACTATACATACGGGATGAAAATGAGAAGGAACATTATAAGACAAACCTTGTGTAAAGACTCTTCTTCTGCTTTCTTAGCTGCTCTCTTCTGACGCTTCGATTGTTTAGATGATTTCTATAAAGAAAGAACAATAGTAACCAATAGTAAAATGCCAGATGGTTGAGCCCCGAATAAAATAGAAAGAAGTTTTAAGCCTGTTCATATTCCTTTGAACATGAATATATGAATGAACCCGAAATGAACGAAAGGACAAAAGGTATCACGAACAAACAAACGAACAAATTTGTTAATTTGTTAATTTGAGAGGCTTAGTGTCGGCCGTACAGCAATAGAGTCTATCCCTCTTTAGCATACGCTAGGTGGATATAAATTGAAGCGGAGCGCCACACCTGCCGTCAGGTCCTCATGACTTACCGCACAATTCAACTTGTTTTGTGCTATTCATTTGTTGAGTGGACGATGACGGGGATCGATTGTGAGGCGAGCTAACCGACCAGGAAGGAACAAATGAAGGAACGAATGAATGAAGGAAGGAAGGAAAGAAGGAATAAGCAACGAAGGAAGGAAGCAACGAAGGAACGAACGAGTATACTCTACCTTCTCATCTTCACCATCTTCATCAGAATCTTCAGAATCAGTTTGTTGGTTCGTTTTCACATCTGCTGACCAATCAAAGCCACCATTTATCTGTACATAAAAAAATAATGAACAATGATTTTATTCGGGAGATCGGAGAAATCGGGGGAAATAAACTATAGCCTGTATCAAAGTCTACTGGTTAATATTCCGCTAACCATAATATGGCTTGTACGAGCAAAGGTGTTCTCAAATAGCCTCTACGTCAAGTAACGTGATTAAAAAATGAAATAAACAAAGAAAGCTTGTCAAACGCGTGATTAAATTGAAAAACATTCAGCTCCTAAAAATGGAGGAATTGCGAACACAAAGAAATTCTCTAAACGATAAGATCGACCCGTTGTTTGGGTTTAGTACAGGCTAACATTCACGCAATTAATTTCAGATCGTTTCATTTTCGCTCATACGTCTTTAGAGCTTTCGCATGTTCAATCATATCGGGTGGGGCAGTTAGCATCAGAAAATATGCGCGTACTATAAAATACAATTTAGGGCATTACTCAAGATACGACCATCTACGTACACTGTTTACTTAATGAACATTAGGCAAAACCTCTATAAAAGATAGATATTAAGACCACTGCGGTGTTAACCGTCATGATGTCCGATGTTATCTGCTTACTCCTTACCCCCCCCCCTCCCCCACCATACAATAAAGCTACATTGGGATCTTCCAGAAAAAATCCATACCCCCTCCCTCAATGTTGAGGATATACAGAAGGATATCCAGGGGGTTTGAAACTTTCAATATCCTAGGATATCCAGGAGGTGATAATTTAACGATCAAAAGATATCCAAGGGATTCGAAATTTCGGCAAGGATATCCAGGAGGAGTTGGTGTTAAGAAAAATCTATATCTACAGGTAGGGCTACGGTCGGGATTATAAAGTGACATACATCAAGTGACGGTTTGGAATCTTTCACTTCATCTTCTTCCTCTGAACTCTCTCCCTCCTCCGATTCTTCTTCTGCGCTCATCGGCTATGAATTGAAAATGAAAACGAGAATTAGAATTACACAAAAACAACCTCGTTCCCAGGGTATCATTTGCGCTATTAGCTTTTTATATGGCGTGTCAAAGAATACCCTGGAACTGCCCTGAAATTCTTACAAAAACTATTCTTACATAGAAAAACCCTATTATTTGAAAAAAATGATTATGGATGTTGTGTACCTCATCCTCATCAGATTCATCTTGTTCTTTCAAATCTGCATCTGAAACAAAAAATATCATGTTTTAGAAAACAACATCCAAAATACGCCTTTTGGCATCGAATGTCAGTAGCATAACTCAGATGCTATCGTTTAGAGCTGTCAAATGAATGGGACAGAACTCGAGGCTATCTTTAATTCGACAATTTATGTAACGGAAATTGGACATCCTGAACGGGGGGGGGGGGGGGGGGGTAATCCTAACCACCATCGTAGAAGGAAGTGTCCAT
>JAUJPO010000014.1:33839-51102 GCA_032270745.1 Tiaropsis multicirrata | reverse complement strand
GCAATAAAAAAGGAACGAAAAATGATTTTATTACGATAGGAGGGTGAACAATAATGTCATTACCGCGGACATAGCTAAAACATGAAAAATCAATGGAAACTCAGCAAGTTGTTTATCCAGAGTATTATATATCCTTGTTTATACTAGAGATCCATATACCAAGATTACGTCATAATAGTGTCCCGATGCCCAGATCCTCTAAGAACTAAGACTAAAATTTGTAAATAATCAAAACGCTTAGAAACTTGGACGGCCTTTTTTTAATAAAATAGAAAAATAGAAAAAATGTATAAAAAATATTTACCAAATATATAATGACTTTTTCTATTTTACAAATATTACTCATACGCAAAATAATATACAAACATTTTAATACGAAGCATATCGGAATATTTTCGCTCTTAAAATATTATGTAGAAAATTATTATTATATCCTTCTTCAACAAAGGACAGGGTAAATATATAAGGGTGTCGTGGGTTGAGTGATTCTAATCATGTAAACACAAAACATCATTTTGACGCCCAAAAAACGTCACATGCGTGTACTGCGTCAAACTGACGTCTCGTGTTAACTGGGATCGGTCTAGAACCCAAAAAGGATCCCTTTAGCACTCAGGGTCAAAGGTCATAATTATCCCGTAGCCGTAATATACTTTTTCTTCTTTCACCTTAGCCTGTACCAAACCCTACTATTGTCAGCTACATATAAAGTAGGGTTTGGTACAAGCTTATCACCTTTGCTTGACCCGTATAAAGTTTCTGAAATTTTATTTCCATTTTGCATTTTCAGTATTTATAAAAGATGTTGTTTTTGTTGTTTTTAACATTTATGAAGGTATCACAATATTAACCATGGAAGGCTTTTACATGATTTAATGTATTTTCCCATGACAGTTGCCACCCAGATTTCACTATTATTTGCCAAGTCAACAAAAATAATATCCTTTCTGAGATGTAATTGTGTCACACCTCTTTCATACTCTCACCTATAACCACATTCGTTCAAGTCAAAAGGATTTCGACCTCTCTTTCTGTACGATATCTATTGAAGTGCCGATTTTCCGAATATCCTTATTATTGATCGTAATTTTGAACTCACTTTTCGTAGGAGAGCTCGCCGGTGAATATTTTGACGGGTTTTTCCAATTAAATGTTTTACGCCGTTGATTTGTTGGGGTCAATGGTCTTCGGCCCTTTTGAGCCCTTTTAAGGAGCTGTGGTTTGCTTACACTTACAGTCATAACACGTGATCGCATTTCGGCTTTTGGTGATGCGGGTGGCGGTGCCAAGAAGGTGTTTGTTGAAAGGTCGCCATTTCCAAGAGGTGCTGAAAAAAGAAAATTAGATTATTTTTTTATGATATTGGGAGAATGGGTTTTCCAGGATAAATCCGTACCCTTAACAGTTGAGGATAGAAGATATCCGGGGGTTGGTATTAAGAACATGGACATTCTCAACAAGGAAGGGTATGGATGTTTTCCCAATCCAGAAGTAGTATTTCAGCCATAAAAAGGGTATTTTATTCACTGAAATAGCATTTATTTCACCATCATTTCTTTGTTATGAAATAAGATATTACTCAAAATCGCATGTGGTTATCACTTCCCAGAAATCAATGCAAAAGTGCCAGATCTGAAGAGGTGCCTTTATATATGTGCATTATTTGGATATAAGCGTGATAAAAAAATGAAGGAGAGTAGTGAAAACTTACGTTTTACTCCCTCCTGCATGGGTGCTCCATTTGTGTGTGTTGATTCTTCTTTGCACCACTCCCGACTCTCCTTCTTATTGCTTTAAAAATGTCTTGAGATTTAAATTTTGTTGAAAATGTTATTTTTTCATCATGACGTCTAGAACGGAATCTCAAAAGTATTGCGCAATTTGCTTTTCATGATATCCATTACGTAATCTTTTCTAAGGAAACATCTTAAGAATCCGCGGGTGTTTGCCACTTGTTTTGGATTTTTAACAATATGAAACTAGTGTCAAACACCCGGCTTTTTGGAATGTTTCCGTAGTAGAAAAGATTACGTAATGGATATCATGAATAGTGACTTTTTTTGTTATAAACAAACGGCAAAGTCTTTGATGAGATTACGTCATTGCTGTCATGAAATCTATTTCAGTATTCCGTGGAAGTTGTCAATAGTGTTGTGTGGTTATTGTGTTGATATAGTTTTGAAAATTCTATTGTTATTGGTTTGCGACTCAGGAGTAGTGAAAAGAATTAAAATAAACGTGCAGGTGAACGTCAATGAGCTTTCTGAATTTGTGTATGATTGTCGGGTTAAAAAGTTCGAGTTAAAAAAGTTGAGTTAAATAAATGTCGAGGTAAACTATTTTTGACGTCACAAAAACAACATTTTGACGTCATTTCACTAGGAAATTTATGACATCTTAAACTTTCGAGTTACTTAACTGGACTTTTTATGAAAATTTTACGATGACTTCAAAATGTTGTTTTTGTGTCGTCACAAATAGTTTACCTCGACATTTTCTCAACTCGACTTTTTAAACTCGAACTTTTTAACTCGACTTTTCCGAGCCTCTCACAAAATATATGTATATGTTATACAATCACCCAATTGATTGTTGAGTATTATCTAGAACGTCGTCGTCAAATTTTTGTCATGTCAGCGTTTATCAGTGTTTTGTCAGCATTTTACAGATTTAATATTAGTTTAAATGACTTCATTATTATGTTTTCTATTATTTCCCACTACTTGACTACTCAAAAAATGATTAATTTTATTAAAATACTATGATAATTACATGGTGAAACTTAACCATGATACAAAAACACAAAAGAATTAAATTAAATCGAAGTATAAAATCTTAACAGAATTTTCAGTCAAATAAATTAGTTTTCTAAAATTCCTTTTGTTTACCACTATAACTTTTTTTTCTTGGCTGAAGGAAAATTCTTGGCCAAGTTAGTATTTTATATACAGGTTATTTGGTCGTTGAAAGAACGCTGAAAAAAACGTCTTGTCTGCTGGGATTTCCACATGCAATTATGGCGACCAAATGCCGAATCAAATATGTCTTAATATAGCTAGGAGGTATACTTTGGTCCCATCCCGAATCTCTATTATCTATATAGTTCAATATTTACTGCCTGTAAGAGTCGGATTGAATCCGGGTTTCAAGCTACAAGACTCTTCAATCCTCTCGACATTATTCATATCATACAGAATATAGCTAGGGCATACTCCGAATCTCTTTTATCTATATAGTTCAATATTTACTTCAAGTAAATCGGATTGAATCGGGGTTTCAATCGGGGTTTCAAGCCTAACGACATGCAATATTCATATCATCAACAGAAAAAATCATTTGCGATTTTTTCCGCTCATTAAGACGTGAAGTGTGATCGTGCACGTGTGTGATGTACGTATGTTACTACGTACGTATGTACGTATGTGTGATGAGTTACCACTACCCAACTGACACATGAAGGTTTTTAACGTTCTTTCAACGTCCAAATAACATTCTGACGTCAAGAAAAAACGTTGATTGAACCTTCAAACAACGTTCCGTGCCTGCTGGGCACTAATAACAAACTACATGAAGAACTTCGAGAACAGAACATTGATAACCACAAAGACAACACCAACAATGATCAATTTTGTGTTCGATAAACTCTTATAGAAATCATCCTCTTCGTCGACAGACAGTTTATCACCTCTGATGGTAGAGTTCCTGGCGCTGAATCGATTTCTCATGGCTTTTCCGCGAGTCATCGTTTTTCGTCCCTGATCATCGCCGCCGTTTATGTAATCATCTTCTTCTTCTTCTAGTCGTTTTAGCCTGTATTCTAATACCGTCGTTTCGTAATCAGTCTAAAAGAATAATGAGAATACAATGTTTGCATTCTTTGCCACGGCAAACGTCACAATTGGGGGAAAACAGAACACTTATTAAAGATTAATTATGTGTAATCAATAAACTAAATCTTTTAGTGAGTTAAACCATAGTGTTTGTTTTCCCCTCGCAATAATTAAATCTTATTGGTTGAAAAGTATATCACATGACTTTTGTGGCAAAGAATACATTATTATCGACGATATTACAACGGCCTACATTATCGGACAAAAATAGTCAGTCGGACAGAATTATTTGTCGAACAAGAGAATTTGGTCACTTTTGCCCAGCTAAGTTTTGTCCGATAAGGTATAAAAGGTAAAGTTAAAAAATATATTTTATACAAACCTTTTCTTGTTTTTAAATACACAAACAGGTGTCATCTTAAAAAAAAACAATTTCGCGGAATTTTTGGCTGCGAAAAGTTACACCATTAGACGTTTGACAGCTAGCTTGTGTCCGAATTTTCAGAGTATATTGAACATCAAGTCGATCATTACGATCAACGCATTGCAAAAAAATATGAAACTTACTTTAGCTTTTTCAAATGCACTCAGCCATTCTGCTTGATCTTTAGGGTTAATTTGCAGAACGAATGCGTTTGACATAACATTGTATTCGTTGAGATAAATGACCAGGAAGGAACCAGCATCTTTTAAAACTCGTATCACAGTTTTATCTAATCTGAAGGGTTGCCGAATCACTTTGTATTTGTCTGTGTTTTTTTTGGGTCGTGCCAATACAAAGACGTCGGAGAACAGAAAGCCT
Organism: Tiaropsis multicirrata; assembly: GCA_032270745.1. NCBI lineage: Eukaryota > Metazoa > Cnidaria > Hydrozoa > Leptothecata > Tiaropsidae > Tiaropsis > Tiaropsis multicirrata. The sequence goes on along the minus strand of JAUJPO010000014.1, from coordinate 46,470 downwards.
TGAACTTCTTTCTATAATATATTAATAACAGTTTATGCATAATGTTCAATACGGAAACACTCCGAAAAGCCGAATATTTGCCACTAGTTTTACTGTTTTCTATGTTTCTGTAGATAAATATGAGGTGAAGATGATTCTGCTATTTTTCTCTTCCTTGATGATTATATTGATTTGTTTTTAAACAATTCTTTTCGAGTTTCACGGCGCTGAGTTTGAAGAAAAATAATGTTTCCACTTCAAAACATATAAAGCTACATTTCTAAAAATATTGAGCACTATGGAATGAGAGGATTCAAATAATATGTATCATACAGATCTTTAAACTTTAAACATAAACATCTACTTTTTTCTTAAAGACCTCGAACTTTGTTGAAGAAGAAAACAATGACGTCACTAAAATCTTTACTGGTCCAGTAAAACTATTATGTGTTTGTGTGCCAAAGGATCCTCGAATTGAAGAAAGGCTACGGAAGAAGAAACTCCACCCGATGAGTCGCTATTGGTATGTAAAATGGATTTTTCCAGAAATAATCCGTGCCCCTTGTTGAGGATGTCGATTCTTCTTAATAACATACCAGCCCCCTTAATATGGTTGAAAATTTTGACCCCGGTGGATATCCTTAAATTTCAAATTCTTAACACCTGGGTATCCTAGGTTCTAAGAAAATTTCAAACCTTCCTGGATATCATTTATATCCTTAACAGTGGGGTGCGGAAAACCCACTGGAATCTTAGACAATGTTTACATTTTATACCTTTACTTGTTTCTCGACAAGTCTCATTGGACCTTCTTTGACTATTAATCGTTTTTGTTCAGGTGGAAAATCTGGAATGTTTCCTTTTAAGTCCAAACAACTATATTCGTTCATTATCTAAAGAAGAACAAAATAAAACTTTAATAACATTATAGGTTGAAAGTGATTCTTGAATCGTTTTCAAATCTACATTTTGTTGTTCCTGCAATGGACTATGCCAGAGCAGAGAAACATTGTGCAAATGATATGAGTCCGGGGGTAGATTTGTAATTTAAAAAAATATCTGAGGAATCAAATCGACGCTTGTCCTGGGCTAAAGCTACTGCCCGGGGGGGGTTGGATATATAAATTGCTGAGGCAAATAATGAGAAAAGCGTATATATATTCTTCACCCCTTTTATATTTTCTTAGTGAAAAAAGTCTACATCTCAACCTAAATCTCATTTGCGTGTTAAAATTAATTGTCAAGTTTTATATCTTATTAAAGCTATCTTTCAATTGATCGAGTTCAATTTGTTATACGTTGATACGAGCTAGTTATGCGTATAATATTTCAATCTTAATTAATATTAGACTTTTCTTTCATCCAGTCCTTAGAACAAGGATAGTTAAAGTGTGACGTATGAAGTATGATTAACAGAAGCGGCTACAGAAGGTACTCAAAATTTTGACGGAGAGTGTTGACTTCCAAATAAGGAAGAATCAGCAAAAGAAACACTCTCCGCCAAAATTCTTGAGAACCTTCTGTATTAGCCACCGGGATTTCTTGGGATTTGGACCACTGATAAATGGATGGACTAGTGACTAACCTTTTCTGCTTCTTCATTAACAGCTTCTACAGGTGTGTAAGTTTCTAATCTAGCTAAGACGGCCAACATCTTTTCATGCTCTTGTCGCATATGTACTGCTGAGTTGATCTTCGATACAAAGGTTGCGACTCGATTTCGCTGAAAAATCGAAGATGTTAGAATGCTCAGTTCATATAATCAGTTATTCCTTTTTTCCGGCTTAGATCGACCATCTAGAATAAAACGGCTAAGTTTTGTCCGAGATGAGGTATCTAAAAAGATCTTACCATTTTGCCGAGCATTTCTTTTTCTTCTTCGTTTTGTGTCTTTCCTTCAACAGCTCGTATTAATAAAGAATATTTGGTGACCCTTTGTAAAGGTTTGATGAGGAATCCTTGCAGTTTGATACGTTTGCATCTTGGATGATCGTCGCACCACTAATAGAATGGAAAAATTGAGAGAATAATTTATCTCTAGTCTCTTTTGAATTGTGTGTGTTTCGACTCTTACAAACGGGAGGCGAACACCCTAACCGTCGCTAAAAAGGAGGAATGTACGCTAAATATAGGACGCTAGATTGCCTAGGTTCTCGTTTACGGAGAGCGGTACATGTCTCATTTGCTCCAGGCGAACTCTCTTTTGCACTTTCCGTACTCTCCTTCGTTCTCCGATTTATCTCACTATTCGCAACTTCGCTATTGTTAGAAATTCAATTCTTAATTTAAAACTAGTGGAAAACACCAGGGCTTTTTAGGATGTTTTCTTATAAAGATTAACTATAATATAAGACTTTGAAATACATGGTATCAATTACGTAACCAGCCCTTTCTACGTGGAAAACATGCCAAAAAGCCGGACGTTTGACACAAGTTTCATTGTGTTTTCATCGTGTTAAAAAATCAAAACTAGTGGCAAACACCGGACTTTCTAGGATGTTTCCGTATAAAGGGTTATGACATTGAAGGTTTGTGTGCCTTACCAAGAAATATTCTTTGACTTGCTCATTGACAGCGTCGGTATAGTTTGGTAAATTGATATTACTTGTATCGTGGTTGCAAAACGTGATGTATGGTTGAAACAATACCTCGAACTAAATAAATTTGAATAAAGAAAATATTTACACTATTTCTAGTTTGCTCCTTTAAGGATACATCTTTTACACGTCTTTTTTTTATAAGAACAAACCGTATAAGAACATAAGGCTTCGAGGCCAAAAATACTAAGAACATTTTCAGGCTTAAATACCCAAAATTACTTTAAATTTCTTATAAATAACCTATTTTTACTGATTTTATAGCAAAATTTAAGAACATTTTTAAACTTAAAGGCCCTTAAATACAGAAAAGTTAAGAACATCTAAAGGCTTCCTCCTTTAATGATGTTCTTATAAAAAAACGTGTATTTGTTTTTAACGTATGTTGCAAAGAGATTGTAACCATTAAAAACAATAAAATATATATAGAAACCATGATGACAGGAAAGAGGAACAGGCGGGCGGGGTGGGGGAGAGAGGGTGGAGGATATATGTCTCGCCCGGGGTAATGTAAAATTGGGTCATGTCCGGGAGTAAAATTGTGATGTTCAGGGGTAAAAGTATGAATGTCCAGGGGGTCAAATCGGCGTCAAATGTACGGGTGTAAAACTACTTTCCTGGCGTTGAAATGGAAACAAACTTATAAGTGTGAATTATAAGAAAAAGCTTATATCCTCCACCCCTCCTGTATAAGTAGTGAGGTTACGTTAAGCGACATAAATCGGGGGATAACGGTGAAATGTAAACCATCAAATGATCAATCGAGCGTTCTAGTTTTTGCGGGGCAACGGTCGCGGGTCGCGGATCCGCCGTCGATTTATCGTAACCTCGCTATTTGTTTATGAGGAACAGCCCATGGTGAATTTTAAACTTACTCTATCAAAAACATTTGATCAATTCACTTGGTTTCAAGGTATAAATTTGTGATGTCCCAGGACGATTTTTTATGTCCGAGGGCGGTCAAACCGACGCTTGTCCGTGGGTAAAACTGTGGGTTGAAAATATAAGCTATCTAAATTTTTAACTTACTCTATCAAAAGCATTGATTACATCACTTGGTTTCATAGGTTGTCTCGACCGCCTGGAATTCTCGACAATGGTTATCAGGAGTTTCCAGAACTGTACATTGACGTCATGAATTTCATCGATGTTGGCGAATATCAGGAAAGGATCAACATCCGTAAGGTAACCGTCTTCTTTTAAACGATTGAAACATTTCTTGAATACCTAGAGTGAGTGTGTGTGTGAGGAGAAGAAAGTCAGGAAAGTTAGTTGGTTTGGTTTAAAAAGATATGGGTGAATTAGCTAAGAAATCTTTAGCTTTCTGTAAATTATAAGAAAAGATGGTCAAGGAACGACAGTACCGACTGGTCAGATCTTTGAAAGTCAAGGTTTTAATTCCCAGAAACCATTAAAAATCGGCGCTTAATGACCCTTGCTTTCAAACTTTTTATCCACTCACACCCTGTAAAGAATCTGCAGAAAATATGTATCTGTAGACTTGGAATCATCCGGATTTAAAGAAATGTTCAAAAACACACACAAAAAAAAAGAGTGAGCGAACCTCAGTAACGACTCTCAAATCAGCTATGTACGTTTTCTCGGTAGCGATTAATTCCCAAATGGCTTCTTGTTGGACACGATCCGCTCTTTCCATTTCTTCGCTACCATCCACCACTTCCTTCCAAGAGGATTCCAAATAGAAATCTCGATTGAAAATGTCCTCGTCTGTTGGTGCGTCCACCTCATCTTCGTCGAAACCGTTTAACGAGTAGTGTAGTAAAAGGTTTGAAAATCGTTTGCTTTGATCCTATAATAGAATGGGAAAAAAATAATTATTTCTACTTTCATTACTTCTACAGTAACTTTAACTCATGTAGTTTGAGTTCCTATAATTCGAAAACTCATACAATGCAAACAAAATCTTCGGTCCTGTCCGACTTAAGTAAACATCTTGCTTTTCGGGATTGTTTCCACACAAAAGATAACATAATGGATATTTTGAATCAAAAAGGTTTATTGGTACGTTAAATATCATACGGGACTTTTTTTGTCTCCATTCCTCATCAGTGTCATAATTCGTTTGTCAACTTCTACATCTTCTGTCGCTGAAATAGTTTGTGAATAGAAAAAACATAGTTTTGAGCTTTGAGTTCTTTAAAAGTAGACAGTATAAGAAAGCACGAGTTTTATGACCAATCCTATCTTCTTGGTAAAAAAACTCTTCGGTCCCCTCGCTTCGTAGGAATTGGCTAGCCTGTCTAGGCGGAAAAGGAGCAATGTTATAAACTTACTAGTGTGATTAATTTTGTGGTTTTACCTATAGACCTCTATTGAATATGGACGTGGAAACAACCTGAATCCTGAATTTAATCCTCTCTCTCTGCACTCTCTGCGCTCGAAGGCACGAATTCGGCATAGGCTATCTAACATCTAGAGAACTAGAATTATAAAGTGAGGAAGACAAGGGCATCAACAAAATTTATTGACTACACTACTACTCATGGAGGTAAGAAAAACACATGGAGAATCAACTTCTCTGTAATAGCCTAAATGGTCATTAATTTTTTTATAAATTTTATTCAAATCGGCTTTCTTTGATCATCAATCATTGGAAGCAAAATCAGTCAAAAAATGAATTATAAGAACTAAAGTGTGAGATGTTCGGAGATGTTTTTTTTTCCCAAAGCAACCAAGCAACAATTTGCTTCCAAAGATATTGATACAATGGAATAGTATGCGTTGAGTCTCCATGTTTTTTTCTTACCTCCATGCTACTACTACTGCTGATAAATAAGGCCTCGTATGGAATAAAATTACGTCATAAACGACTCTAGTCTAGTTTTATTTTAAGTATGAAAACCAAACTTGAACAAATACCTCGAATATTGAGCGTACAACCACCGTACGGGAAACAGTCACTGGTTAATGGTAAAGGTGTCTTTGACGTCTCCAAGAATACGGAATGTGTATCGGAGGTGAAGCTGTGTGTCTGAAAGACATTCTCCAACGATTCTCTGTTAAAACCATGAAAAAGAAAATAGGTTCGATAAACTCTGAAATTTAATACCCCGCGAAATACCTCAAAAATAATTTTGAAATTTAGATTTACAATAAATGCTAATTTAACTCCAATTCTGGAAAGAAGAAAGAATTCAATATGTATTAAATATCTCAGATTAACTACGTATTTTGGTATTTTTATATAGAGCAAAATGAACAATTTTTAGAAAAGTCACACCAGCTTCGTTGCTATTTCGGCAACTCAAGTCTTCTAACATATGAAAAGTGATGGTTTAAAGTTGTTGTTGACTTACTTTAGTGACTTTCCTTTTTTAGCCGGGATTTTTGTAGTTTTAGCATCACTGTTTCCATTTTCTGTGTACTGGACTGTGAAGAATTTGTTCGATCCTGAATCCTGAAAGGAGATTTTTAACAATAGTTTAAAACAAAAGTTTAGGTAGCTCACCTTATTTACTACAAAGTAGTGTAATACAAGGAACCAATAGCACAATTGAGAGAATACAATTCCCCGGAAATCGTGGTTCGATGTAAAAAATATCGACTCAATGTATCAGAAAACTCATTGAACGACTTCGTCAACTCCTCCCATGCTCAGCTCAGTTCATTTGGCTGGTCGTAGACCCCGTCCAAACAAAATGTCTATTCTCGTAAAATATTGCATGCGCATGCGTAGTGCGTCTATCCCTCTATATATTAACAGTAAGAAAAAAAGTTAAATATTTAGAATGGGATAAGATTTAACCCACCCGTCCTACGGTGGTTTTCTGGGCCAAACTTTAACCACTTGTATCTTCTGAACTAAGAGCTTTCAGGAACTCGTTCACCTACCATTGGAAAGAGGAAAGAGTTCTGAACTAGATTCCTTATCGGACAAAAAAATGTCGAACTTATTTTTCGATGGACTTAATTTTCGTCACCTCCAAGAAATTTCGTCACTTTTGTCCGACGAACAATTGAGTCCGACGAAAAAGTTTGTCCAAATCTAAAATTTCGTATTTCTTCACATTTCGTATTAGAAATGAAAAATAAATTTATAAAAGCATCAATAAGTTATTGATTGATTCTGCAGGAATTGCTGAGGCTGTCAATGCTCAATATAATTATATGAAAAAGTAGAAAATGCCTTTAGATGTTGAAGAATAAATTTTTGTCCGACATTTTTTTGTTCGATAAGGTAGGTTGGTTTCGAGCCCGAGATGTGCAAACCTTCTTTCGGAAATCATCATCGGAAGGCTTAAAATGTTTTTAGCATGTTCTTAGAATTTTGGCTTTTGAAGCCTTATGAATGTTCTTATATAGTTTCATCTTACAAAATAAAAAAATCATGTACATTTTTTTCAACGAGGTTACCCAAGAGGCTATTTAGGACGTTAGACGCGTCTGTGGCAGCCTTTGGCTAAGCAAAACTTGTAAACCAAAATCTATGTACAGGCTGCAACAGACGCAGCTAACGTCCTAAATAGCCCCTTGTTTAACCTCGCTATCTTCTTCATCATCTACTTGGTCTTCACTACTGATCAACAAACCATTCAATTTACTTTCACTATCCAACGAGAGGTATTTTCCTTTAGTATTCTTCAAGCTGGTATTGATCCGCTTCTGTATTCTCATGAAATTATTCTTGTTCAAAAGACCGGTGCTCATTTTATTCGTTTTCATCTTCAGTAAGGCTACAGTTGGAAAATCCAGTTTCTCAATCATTTTACTCTCACACTATGTTAGAAAGAACTTCTCCCTTACGATCCTTATTTAAAAATCAATCCAAAAACACAAAAAAAACAAAAAATTGTTGATTATGAGTTAAAAGGATACTTTTGGTTAGTTTTATGAAAGGAAATTGCATCTCTGTATGTAGGAAATTGCAGCAACTAGCTTTAAAACAATGGCACATATATTGTCGTTTTAATTTGACAAGCACAAGGATTATTGAAAGATCTTTCAAGAAAATAATGAGTAAGCTACAAAACATCAAAATATTACATGTACATGGAGTTATTTTTAACATTCAGGAAGTTGAGAATGTGAGCTGAGAAGCACCCAGTAGGAACACAACGTCCAACCTTTTTTTTCGGCAGCGTCCACTGGCTGTTAGATTTTAGGACAATAACATTTTTTTCAGAGTTGTTGATCGAAAACGGAAAATTAGTTTCCATCACTTTCTTTTTACTTTCTACCACTCTGTGATGTTCTGTGGCAATCAAGCTCAAATGACGTCACCACAAGCCAATTAAATTTGGGTTCCAATTAACTTTTGCGTGCGTAATCCGTCTATGAAACCGCAAAAGGTTAACGTTTGTGAAATTCTTTCTTTCTTTATACCCTTATCGGACAAAAAAATGTCGAACAAAAGTGACGAAATTTTTTGGAGGTGACGAAAATTTTATTCGACAAATAATTTAGTGTGACGAAAAAAAAGTCCAAAATAAAAGTTTTTTTTAGGGTAAAATTTGTGTTTTTTTGGACAAAAGTGACGAAAATATTTGTGGGTGACGAAAATTATGTCCGACGAATAATTTAGTCCGACCAAAAATTAGTCCGACATTTTTTTGTCCGATAAGGTAACCTTTTCCTCATCCTTTACCTTTTTTACATTTTACAGTTTCAATCCCCAGACAGTAGCTTTACCCTCCGGACAAGCGTTGGTTTGACCCCCGAACACCAAATGTTTACCCCTATAGACCATTTTCACGCTACCCCTTGCACAATATATATCCTCCGTCCCCTCTGCAATTTTCTTCCTGGAATACTCCAGTATGTAATAGTTGTGTAAAAAGGATAAAGAACTCTGAACACGTTCATACATGACAAAAAAATCTTCAAATGTTTTCGTTACTTCATCTTGAATGTGCTTGTGCTTTATGTCATGTTGCTACTGTTTTTCTTTTGTGAAGTCGTTTTTATTGTCATATTTGCGTTTAAAGTTTTAATTTTACGTATACTTCGTTTGCAAATAGTTTACACACCCGCCCTGTGTCTTTGACACACTGGGATTCGCACCACTGGCCACCCTTATTGGTCGCCCAAGTTGAAAATCGGATGTTTTCTATCAGCCCCAGTTAGTGGTAAAACAAATAAATTCAAAAAACCACCCCACTAAAGATATTCAATGACTGAAAAACATTACCACTTCACCCAAACCAGTGAAAGTTTTGATATTCAACCCATTGAACTTTTGGTAACAACTGGGAGAAAGAGGAACAGGGGTGTGTTTATCGTTTAATAGTTTAAGCTTATACTAATAGTATTCTAAAGTTTTATACAGTCAATAAATAAAAAAGCCTTTAATAGTTTAAAGTTAACGTGTTTAAGTCATTATTTACATTGGATTTATGAAGTTTAATTTAAATAGTCAAATAACAAAAAGCGTCCAGCTACACTGTCGTTATTATCCAGTCAACACAAAACGTCATTTTGACGTCCGTCCAAATAACACGTCTTTGAACGTCAAAACGTGGTCACGTAGTTTATGCAATCTGACGTCTTGTGTTTGCTGGGTAGAGAGGGTATGGAGCTGCCAAATTGGGACCATTGAAGTTTTCCGTAGTAAAGTCTCTTTAACGAGTTTAGAGAACGAAGCATCGAGACAAAAATTAGTCTCTTTTATTCAAGTAATTTTTAGAGACTTTTGTACTAAAGAACGACATGGGCTCAATTTGGCAGATGAATTATATGTAAAGGTGCATTTAAAATTTGAAAGTCCAAAAAGATTGGAAATTTCCTTTTAAAATTAATTTTACCGGTTTATAAGGTTTATACAAGCGGTTAAAAGATTGACTTCGTTGTGGCGGTAAGCGGTGCCTATACGGCAAAGGCGGCGGCACCGATGAGAGGTTTAACGACAATCGGTTGTTCCGATAATTGTTTGGATGATAGTTCGGTGGATGGCGACACCGCTGAAGTCGTAAATTGACGATTTGGTTGTTAAAATAGTTTTATATAATAGCAAGCGATTAACAATTATTAAAAAAAAAAATTCTGTCAGCATTTCTGAAATATCAATTACAAGATATTAGCACAAATAAAATTACTTTAAAATTATGTTGAAGGGGAATCCAAAACTATCTAAGGAAATCATCCAAATATTCATATAGCATGTGATTATTGCAGCTTCGATTATTGCAAGATAACATTGTTACGGTGGCCACACTCTTTCAATGGAAAATAATCTAGCCTTTAGCCTTCCCTTATAGGTCCGTATCCCCTTTTTAAGTTGTCAATTTTTCTCAACACCAGCCCCCCCTGGATATCCCTGGTCTTCAAACTCTTACCCTATGGGTATATCCTAGGATATCTGAAATTCCAAACCCTCCCCCCTCAATATCCTTGGTCTTCAAATTCTTACCACTGGATATCCTAGGATATTGAAAATTCCAAACCCTCCCCCCTCGATATCCTTGGTCGTCAAATTCTTACCCCGTGGGGTTATCCTAAAATGTGGAAAAATCCAAACCCTCCCCCCTCGATATCCTAGGTCTTCAAATTCTTACCGCATGGGGATATTCTAAGATATTGAAAATCCCAAACCCTCCCCCCTCGATATCCTTGGTCTTCAAATTCTTACCCCCTGGATATCTTAGGATATTAAAATCTTGAACCCCCCCCCCTGGATATCCCTGGTCTTCAAATTCTTAACCCCTGGATATCCTTGGTGTTCAATTTTTAAAAACCCCTGGATATCCTATATCCTCAACAGTACGAATTTTTTCTGGATAATTTAAGAGTTACCTGTTCAACGTATTGTGGACGATAACCACCTCCTCCATAACCACCTCCTCCGTCACGACCAGCAGAAGTTGGTACATTTGTTATCTGAAATAGATATGGTAATTGTAAAAGAAAATATACGTGTTTAGAGAAGCACCATAAAGCATGTACGGTTCATATGGAGCAAATAAACTTGGGATTGCCCCGCTATTTTCGCAAATAGACCTTTTCATTACGTTTCGTTTTCATACAATAACCAAGGTGATGACTCACGAGACTCAAAATGACACATCTATTAATGGAGTCAAGTTTTTTCTGAAAAGGTCTATTAACCTCTTTAAAATTAGGTGTTTCGCGAATCAAGTGTTTTATATGAGTTTCACGGTTAAGATATTTTCGCGAATTAAACCCAAGATTAAAGAAGAAATTTTCCGCATTTTCCACCTTTTTTTGCGGAAGAATTTCGCCAATTGCCTATTTGGGATTAATTTTGCGAAAGAAATCTATGCTATGGTCGCAAAAACTTCTTAATGTCGTCTAATAGTTTCATTGAATAAAAAATATAAAAAGACCCGGTGAAACAAATCTTACCGGTGGTCGATTTTGTTGTTTTAAAAGATGTCTGAAAAAAAAAAATATACAAAACATCAACTATAATTTCAAGACTCAATTGGTCAAAAATTAAAAGAGTTTTTGAAACTGTTCCAAAAAAAAAAGAAGACTTTCTCATTATTGACCAATTGAAAATGGCCAAAACTCGCGAAAATGAATCACCAAAAAAAAAAGAAAATTGAAACATGAAAAACAAAGAACTAAATAAATTCGAAAAAAACATACGAAGGAAGATATTGATTAATAAGCTGGTTATTCGGTGTATGAGGTGACGACGAGTGTCCGTTCCAATGTCCGGAGTTTGATCGTTGCTGCTGCTGTTGCGGATGTACGTTCTCTTTGTCCGATGATTGAATAGTCGAAGATAATTGGTCAGACAGTTGATCACGTGATCCTGAATCCGGACCCAGTTCTAATAAAAGCTGAAATTTAAAATTATAATATAGTGATATAACTTTAGTCCTGTAGTATTTACCCTGCAGACACACAATAACGTTACCCCGTTCCCCCGTTCAATGTCATTTCGACATCTAAATAACGTTCTGACGTTCAAACAACGTTCCGTGTCTGCTGGGTAGCACTTTTTCACCAAGTATTATATAATCGGCGTCAACAATATGTCGGCGTCAACAAGTCAAAAGGACTGGCCCAATAGACCTTTTCATAAATTACGTCACGAACAACGACTGCTTTGTTTCCATACAATTTCCAAGGTGATTATGTCTCATGAGACTCAAAATGACACATCAATCAATGGAGGCAAGTTTTGATAAGCTCCCGTGGGATTCGGTTACCATAGCGCTCAATTCAAAACGAGGCAGTCGTTGTTCGTGACGTAATTTATGAAAAGGTCTATCCTGAATTAAGCGTTTCAAGAAATCTTAAAATCAAAAGTCGCCTAAAGAGAAAGACCCTTCGTAGTGCATTTGGTGTTAATACATTTGAGTTTAGAGCTGTCTCATCTTGGAATAAAATACCAACTTCAGTAAAATCCCTTGAAGATTTGAGTTCTTTTGTAAAAGCTCTAAAATATGTGTTACGTAAGTGCACGTGTAAAATTTGTATATAGTTTTTTCCCCTTCTTTCTAGATAGATAGTTTTTGTTTTTTAATAATTTTATGATAGATACTCTTTGTACTTTCTAGATTGTTTTTTTACCAACTTAAAATAAAGAATAAATAAATAAAAAATAAAAAATCGTGACATAACATGAATAAAATTACCTCAGCTTGGTTAGGATCGAAGCCAGGCATGTGACCCGTAGACCGATGATGTCGTTGCTGTTGTGAATGCTGTTGATGTCGTCTATTTTGGTGGCGTCGCTTCTTCTCGTCGTTGTTTTGGGCCACACCCATCGTGTTGTGGTACACGTCAAGGGGTGCTACCATTTCGCTAGAATAAAAAAAACACTTCCTCTTAAAACAAACTAAAACAAAACTCGCGTTGGATTGGAGGTACAATACAGTTGCAATGTATAGCTGTCCATTCCAGTACATCGGAAGAAATATAGAAATATCTCTCTACCTGGTAACTTTGTTTTTAATGGCCAAAATCAAACAGAAAGAAACAGTTTAAATTACTAAAATAACATAACAGCCCAAAGATTTTATGGTGTTATACGTGTGAAGTATAGCAATTATAGTGCGTTACTAAAATAACATAACAGCCCAAATATTTTATGTGTTATACGTGTGTAGTATAGCAATAGTGTGTTA
>JAUJPO010000014.1:0-33739 GCA_032270745.1 Tiaropsis multicirrata | reverse complement strand
ATAACATAACAACCCAAATATTTTATGTGTTATACGTGTGTAGTATAGCAATAGTGTGTTACTAAAATAACATAACAACCCAAAGGTTTTATGTGTTAAATAAAGATTATACTATCTTCCTAAAAATCAGTATTCTCAAAAAGACTTTGTAATGCTAAAAAAGTTTTCTTGAAACAAAGCAAAGATGAAGGAAAATGGCTGATTACCTATCTGATTGTCGACCACGCCCATGGTGATGGTGCCCGTGGCGATGGCGCCGTGAACTGTCCTCGCCGTCGCTTTTGGATCCAGATGGGCGGTACCTCCTGGAAAAGAAAAACCCAAAATATTACTTATTGTAAGGTATAAATTCGATAAATTAGTCGGTAGAGATTTCTCCTCACGAAAGGTGGTATAGGTTCGATCCATCCTGGATATCGTCCAATCAACGAACGAGTAGCACAAAAAAGGGTAAACTTACAGGTGTGGCACTCCGTCTCAGACTATAAATCTCCGATGTACGACCGCTACCGATACTACACTGATACTACACTGATACTACACTAGGCCTCCCCAATTAACTTACAATTAATCTTTCATTTTTTTACAAGGGCTACATTCCGTTTTTCTGAGACTAATTTTGTTACAGTAATTGGCAAACCATTGAGCATTGAACTAGCACTTTTCAGCAGCAAACTAGAGAAACAAGGAAGGCTAGAGCAGAGGTTCTACTTATAATACCTCTGGTCGTTTCCGCTTCCATGACCGTTTATTTGTTGGTGATGTCCGTAATGTTGTTGTGAAGTCGGTAATGACCTGAAAAGAAAAAAAGAGCTGTGTTGAAAGAACAGATGAGGTTATGGATCTGCCAATTTGAGACCACTTAAGTTTTCCGTAGTAAAGTCTCTTAAATAAGTTTGGAGAACCAAGTATCGAGACAAAAATTTGTCTCTTTTATTCTTTAACTTCTCGCGACCTTATTATTTTTGACGTTACTTATGACCAAACTATTGATCCATCTCTTGAAGAGCTAACAGAATTTATTACTTGTGTTTTTAATTTTTCATATATCAATTTTATCGAGATCCAATCTTTTGTTTTCAAAAGCATCAGAAATGCATTGGATAAAAGTTCTGAAAGTTGCAGGTTATTTCGTTGACTAGAAAAGCGAGGGTCAAAATTTGAAATTTATTTGCGTTTTTTCTGACGGACCCGGTATAGATTTAATCTTCTTGTTACATTTTTGAGGAAGATTTATCTTTTCACAACCAGTTTACAAAAAAATCCTCAATGTTATTTTTCGCTTTAAATTTTTTGAGAAACTCGAACTGGGCTTTCGTAATCTTTCGTCGAGTGCTCATGGAGGTGGGGGCTTTACCCATGATGGAGAATTCAGAAAGCTGAATTGAACCTTTTTGACCAAAACATATCTTTTACCAACTTTTTTAGGCTAAAAAAGATACATTTTCGAGTCTCAGTTCTGAAACATGCACTGCTTTCCAGAGCTTAACCAAAGCTTAAAACTTGTGGCCACCCTGAATGAATTAGTTTGAATGTTTCTAAATTGGAGAAAATCTTAACTCGAGAAGACTTACTCTCGACTTGAATGTCGTTGATGACGATGTTGTCTTGGCACGTCGTCGTTGTTGTACCTTGATTGAGGATAATCGTTATTGGTAGAGTTGTTGCTACTGGCTGGATGGTGGTGGCCATGGTGTATTTTATGCTGAATATTCGGTGCAGAGCCATATCTGTAAGACAGAAAGAAGTGAAGTGAAAGTTTTAACCGCTGATCGGTCTTAAAAATAGTCAGGGTCACTGTGTTGAAAAATCCAGAGCGGTCCATACAAATCAGGAGAAAATCTATACGGCAACAAAACCGACCGGCTATTATAACATAGGTCTTTGCAATATGAAATCAATAGTAGAAATATCCACACGATCGCCAATAAACCGTTTATGGGTCTGTTTGAAAATAAGCTAAAGAAATTCCATCTTCATATTCTCTAAGAATTTGTTTTCAAAATGGCCATTCCGTCTGACACTAAAGTCTGTTGCACAAAGATCGTCACTAAAAACAATTAACGTGTAGAAACCAGGATAATGCTAAAGAAAGAAAAAATTAAATAAGTGATACTGTCCTGGTTTCTACGAACTTACTTTGTTCCATTTTTACGAATAGATTCTGCATCACTTGTGCTCGTATAACCGCTGTAATATCTGAAAGAAATAATGAAAACAAAATAATTTTCAACTGGTGGCGATCATGACGTCACAAGTTACTTTAATTGGAGCAAAATTTCGTGATGTCGAAAAACTTTCGTGAATTGGAAAAGTCGCAAATTTTCACGAGATAAACTTTTGCGAATGAAGGAATTATTTGATATAATTAGTATATTTATGGCATTTTCTTCGGAGAATTGAAAAGAATAGCAAAATTTCGGGAAATAAACCTTCGCGAAAAAGGATCAAAGATTCTTACAATGAAATAAAAGTTTTGATTGAAGAAACTTTTGCGAATTTTGCGAATTTGAACCTTTTTGCGAAAATTTATCTCACAAAAAACTTAAAACCGCTCCATTATCAAAATTTGCTACTTTTTCAATTCGCGAAAGTTTTGACGCCTCACAAAAGTTACTCCA
The DNA here is from genome assembly GCA_032270745.1 of Tiaropsis multicirrata. Lineage (NCBI taxonomy): Eukaryota > Metazoa > Cnidaria > Hydrozoa > Leptothecata > Tiaropsidae > Tiaropsis > Tiaropsis multicirrata. Next base: position 31,118 of record JAUJPO010000014.1, on the reverse strand, counting down.
ATCAAAATATTTTTGATAACAAAAATGAAAAAAAGAAAGCTAGAAAAAAATATTGAAATAATTATCTTTACTTTTTCTTTCGTTGTTCCACTTCACCTCCAGAACTGTAACCGGATCTCCTTGGAAAAAAAAATAATAAGTTACTATAAACTAAAACAGTTCAATTAATTGATTTTTGAGCCAATCAAAGTTCTTGCTTCGTACTGCTGATTCTGATTGGTTTATTCACCCTACAAACTATCGTGCTCCCTTGTTCGATAACAGCAACTCTAAACTAAACCATCATTAGTCTGGCCGAATCGTAAAATTAAAAAGGCAAAAGCATGGCAAAAAATTTACGAACTAGTATATCGTGGTACCGTCAAAACCGTATTTTATACAGATTAACATACTAAAAGGGCAAAAAAGAGTTTTTCTTATAGAGACCGCAAGGGGCTGAAAAATGTTAAACATTCAAGCAAACTTTTGCAAGGTCAATTTTTTTTAACATAAACATTTTCAAAATTTGCCATATTTTTTCTGCTCTTCCTATTTGCTATTATTGTTTTCTATTATTTTACGAAAATGGTTTTTCAAACCATTTTAACCAATGATAAAATCGTAAAACTCTTAAAATAAGTGCCATTTTGGAATCAATAAATTGCTTAAAATTGTTTTTTTTCGCTCGATTTGAATAATGAATCTTCAGTATTGTACTCATAACTTTTGAACCAATGAAGCAAATTCAAAGGATGATGTACCAAAATTAAAGTTAGCCTTTCCTCTACATATGAGAAAAATAAATCATGGGAAAATGTATTTTTTACCTACAATTCTGCATCAAACTTGTAGACTGGGTCACCCGGTAATAGGACGCTGTGATAGAGAAATCAAATTGCTTGAAGTAACAAGCCGACAAAAAAATACCTGTTATGCTTGGGTGAGTGGCCTCTATCGGACGTGTTATGGCTATATTCAGTGTTGACAGATCGTGGTCGTTGGTTGAATGTATTCTTTGGTGCTGACGAATATAACCCGCTGAAAAAGTGGTGGTGGTGTAAATAAAAAGGAGACCATGTTTTCCGTAGTAAAGTCTCTTAAACGAGTTTGGAGCATCGAGACAAATTACTTGTCACTTTTACTCAAACGATTTTTAGAGGCTTTTGTACCAAAGAACGACGTGGTCTCAAATTGGAAGGTGAATTATATGCAGGATTAAATTTCGTTAATTCGCCTGTTTTTTCCACCTAAAAACCTTTCGTTTTCAAAGAAAAGTGGTTGGTTAGTGCATAATTATTACGTCAATTGATTAATTACCTTGTCTGGTTTGTAAAAGAAGCTTCCCAGGGCGCTGATATTGTACTTGTTTGGCTTAAAGGGCTTATCGGGCCACCGTTCCCACTGTTAGTTTTTGATTAGTTGAAAAAGAAAGAAAAAGAAAGTAAAGAGGAAAATCAAAAAAACATTCGAAAAGAAAAACTTAAAACCATTACTAGATAAACTGAAATAATTAGGGAAAACAATCAAAGCAATCAAACAAACATTCAAAAGGATGTTTGAAAATAAGCATAGTGTGTGTTATGCTTTTTTACTTTGAAAACTTTGCAAAATTATATTATTATTATTGGTTATTTTTTTTCAACAACAACAAATTCAAATTCAACAAACATCCTCAATGTACAAAATGAAAAGCTTATGATTAACAAAATTTGTTGAAATGTTTTTGTGACTTACTTGAAATTGATTTACTTTACAAACGCAATGTCTTGACATTATATTATTAGTTAGTTTTATACAATAAAGCATGAAATGTTGAGTTGGGATATGATAAAAGTTGAGATTGTTTTTATTGTGTCAAAAGCGGACGTATCATTGGGCTTTTGCAGAAAAAATTCGTACCCCCGCTGTTGAGAATATCCAGGGGTTTAAAACTTTCAATGTCACAGAATATCCAGGGGGGAGGCTAAGAATTTGAAGACCAAGGATATTCAGGGAGTAAGAATCTGAAACCAAGGATATCCAGGGGGATGGTGTCAAGAAAAATCGACACCCTCAACGAGGGGGGAGGGGTACGGATTTTATCTGGTAAAACCCAATACAGCCAGTTGAATTTGACTAAAGGTTTTTGTTATTGGATATTGGGAATGTATAAAAATGAATAGAAGAGGAATAACATTTCTTACAAATCTCTACTGATTGCTGATTCATTCAAGCCTGCAAAAAAGAAAAAAAACCAGCTCAATCCAAGTTGTGACTAGACCGGAGTCGTTGTTGACGTAGTCTAATTCGATACGACAAAATTTAATAGCGGCCGGGGCATTGTGTGCCCAGAATAGGGAAATGTGGAAACAACTTCATATCTCATGAACTAAAAATGGAAAAATGGAAAGGCCTTAATGAGATACAGCTTTTGAGAAAAAAAATATTTTTTTTTTCTTCAGATATGGGGGTCTGGGACCGAATCTAAGCTTTTTTCAATTTTGGCCTAAAACTACCAAAATGCCAAGATGCTCAAAATGTCGAAAATTTTAGGGCCAAGTGTATGAAATCTGTGAAACACCAAAAAAAATCATATTTTTTTTATATTTTTGGCAAATTTTAGCTCAAAAACGGTCTAAAAAGGCCATTTTGAGCCCTTTAAAATCCAATTTTTCCACGTCCCTTCCCTACGGTTAGCGGAGAAAAAATATTTACTTTTGCTCAATATTGAGCCAATTCCTTGTTGCTATGTGTTACAAAAAAAAAGGAAAATGAAGATTTTGGACAATATTAACTTGTGATGCTTTGTACTTAAGGTAGTGTTTTAAGCAGTGGTCGGACAAAGTTTGACCTCATTTTAAACTTTTCATTTGCCGCAGTGAAGTATATGATTTTAAGAAAGTAGTTACGGTGTAGTATCTGATTTCAGAGTCATTTACCTGCCGCAATCTAGCGCAAAAAAGTTATTTCAAGCTTTTTGCAGAAATTTCAGGGAAAAAACGCGTATTTTGACTCTTTTTTGACAAAGAATCTGAAAAATAAGTGTACTTTTAGTGATCAAAGGTCACAGATTTGACTTTTCTCTCAAAGTTTAATTATAATAGGATGCAAAAACCATGAAATAAGTTTCATTTTAAGTTTTGGGACCAAAATATGGCCAATTTTGAGAAAAAGGGCAAAATTTGCCATTTTTTTATCATTCCCCCTAGGGACTATATTATTATATAGACATTGAAAAAAAGCAAACAGAGCAGTTCAAGACAAACTTGGGTTTTAGGTTTTTTCCACCCCTGGGCAAACAGTGCCCCCCCCCCGGGGCTTTAATAAAATGAACAATGGAAATGAAGAGAGTCTTCCTCTGAAGTTTAGAAAAATTATCTTACAATTCTTTTTTTTTCTTTATTAGCTGGTGTATCAGTCCATACTGAGCGGTCACCACAGTCTACTGCTTTTGAACGGAATGTACGCGGTCCCATACCTTAACAAAAGGGGGAAAAAGGTAGTTAAAGTGACAATAAAGACTGGAAAAGCATCTCTTTTGTCAAAAAGTTTGCATACTGTTTTCTATGCAGATGTCTAAGTCTAAAAAGGAAGAGTGGTCTTGGTACTCAACTTTAAAGTCCAACTCTTTAGGATATATTTCTTTGTAGCAACTATGAAATTCATCCCTGTCATAAATCATCAATAAATATACGGAATGGAGATTCTAGGCTCTAGGTGAGCTTAACGGAAATGAGATTTTTGACGCACTTAGCTTCAAAATGATGAAGAAATAAGTTAGCCGGAAAGGAGCAGGATCTATACCCATTGGTATTGCCTTTAAGAATAACATTGCCCACTTTAAAGAAACAATTTCTAATAAAAAATGATACACATTCTTAAAGAGACGTTTTAGTAAGAACCTACTGTCCTTTCCTTTGGTAGTCCAATAGACTTAATAAGTTTATTTCTACAGTTTTTCAAATTTGAAAAAAAGATCAGAGTAAACCAAAACGTACCGAAATTTTTGCTAAATTCTGGAGGTAATTCCAACATCCAATTTTCTCGTTGCGCAGGGCCATCGCCATCAGTCTGTTTAATATGTGTTAAAATAAAGTGTTTAATAAACTTGGTGGGTTGAATATTTTTTGTTCACTAGTTTTCAGCAAGCATGATCTCTTATTTCGAATAAATATTCGTAAAGTAGCTCTTTTGACCTTCAAAGTAAATCACAAAACCCTAATTATTATCCTATCCTAAGGGTTAGAAAATTAAAGAAATACCCAAACGGGTCCCTGTAACTTTCTGGCAAAGTTACTTGTAATGGAAATCAATAGTTTTATATCCTTAGTTTTAATGAAAAGTTATAAAATGTTAAATAAAGTTAAAGATGATTTCACATCATATGTGGAAGTCAAAACGATTGACTGACACAAAGGTAGTCTTTAAGCATTTTCTTACTTTTCCAGTAAGCTTGTTCTTCATTGCTGATGCTCTTTCTTCAAATTCTTCAGCTACACTCTTCGTTGATGCCTTTATGTGATAAAAATGACAAAAATAAAGAGTAATCAAAAGGAAGGGCCACAATCAGTCACTCAGAAAATTTCACCGGGCTCGTTTTTCATAATAATCATAATAATTTCTTTTGTTGATGTGATGTTTTTATTTTATTATATTGTTGTTATTTTATTGTTATTTTATTAATCTAATTATTAAATTTTTCTTAAAAGGAAAAACCAAGCAAAATTAAAATTTTGTCTTATTAATGTTTTATACCATAAAAGGGTCCTCCTGTCGGTTTTTGGGGAAAAGTTTTTTGAAACTGGGAAAGGGCATGGGAGGTAAAGTGATTTCAAGATAATATCAAATAAATGAGAGGGAATCAATTTTTTCCTTTAAAATCTTTTTCCATTTTGTTTTCTAAGAATTCATGATTATAAAGCACAAAGTTAAAAAGATTTGCAAATTTACCTAAAAACGGGAGAGGGTTGGGAGAAAAGAAATTTCAATCAATATTCTATTGACTCACTTGGTGAGCTTGAGATGGTAGGACAGGTCCAACTATTTCATCATCATCTTCGTCATCTTCATTGCTCATCCTACTTTGATCCTCATTTTCATTTTGTTTTGAACTGACATCTAAAGACGCAGACATACAGTAATATTCTCAGGTGCAAATAAACAGGGGTTGGTCAAAATAAACAAAGAAATGTTAGAAAACAAGGGATCCAAAAAAGAGAATTCTTGATCTAAAGGGGATATTTTGAAGCTACAAAATGACTATATATATTGAATTTTTAATAAAACCAAAAGGGACCATTCTTCGTTATTTGCTATAATCCTTATATTATAAATCCAAGTTAAACTGTAAAAAATTTCATTAATAATGTAAGCAAATGTCATTTTTGTGTTAAACAAATTATTTTTCAGTACCGTAAACGACCCTCCATCAATCGTTCTCTAACTCTTTTACCTCTTTTTATTTAACATCCAATTTCAATTAAACCACTTTGAAAGCTTAACATATAACTTTGACCTTGTATCTTTTCACATGCACTAAAAAGCTTATCAACAAAGGGAAGGTCCATTTTAAAATAGGGGTGATTAAATTAGGGGAGGGGTTGCAAAGCTATATAAAATGAAAACTTTTATACCCAACATACCAGGTGTAGGTTTCTTTCTCATTCCTGGAGGTAAAGCAGGACCATGGGATTTCGATTGATGTTTTGATTCAATACTTGAGGCTGAAATTTCAGGGAGAGAAGGTCCTATCGAAGTATCGTCTCCTTTATTTTCTTGATTTTTTCTTAAATGTGGTGGGAATGAGGGATTGATTGATTGTTTCCCATTGTTTACATTACTGGGTAAAGAGGGACCAATCGAACTTGTATCGTCTTTTTGTAAGTGTGGTGGTAGACCAGGTCCAATTGAATTGTGAGTTTTCTCTTCTTCAGTTTCTGTTTTCTTCTTCATGAGATGAGGAGGTAAACAGGGACCGATTCCAGCCATAATAACCTTTTGAAATGAGATATTTGTATCTGAATGTTTGAAAAAATCAAAAGGTTTTTAATAAATAAGGATAATACGAATCCAGTATTTGTGCCATAAGCATAAAGACCATCAGAACTTTGAAAGAGGCTCAACAATATTATTTCTTTGCGCAAAACGTTCATGTCTCTTGCTGGCAGAGTCAATTGTTGTGCCTCTTTCATAAAACACTTTTGCTGGCCGTATGTTCATTTAAGTTCTTCAACTTTCATCTGGAATAGTCTTCCTACTGAAACGAAGCAACTTGAATCTCTTCTTCTTTTCTTAATTGTGTTAATTTGGTTCAGTATTTACCAAGTTTGTTGTAAGCTTTTTGAAAAAGTGCAAAAATATGTCAAAAAAGGGGTATTAAATTTTTAAGCAATTATTTCCAAAACGGCACTCTTTTTAAAGTGTTTAACAACTTTCATCAGTGGTAAAACAATATTTGTAAAAACGAATCAACAAATAGGAATAGAAGAAAAATTTGGCAATTCTTTACAATTTATCAAAAAAGATTTTGATACCCCCTTTTGTACTTTTTTAAAAGTGTTTTTTTACTTTAAAGGCTTATAACTTTGTAACGTAAGTACTGAACCAAATTTAAAAAAATTTACCTCAAAGTTTAAGTTAGACTTTCTATCGAAATAAATAAATATATACTGAAGATATGTAATATCAGTCATTTTAAGGAAAAGAAAAGAATTAATATATAAGAAACTTAAAAAGACTTAACTAAAAAGAAAAGTATGTTTTTGTATTTTTGAAGATTTTATATTTTTTTATATGTTATTTTTATATTTAATCATTCCAATATATCTATTTTTTTTTTTTTAAGATTTGGGACTTTGAAACAAAAGAGATTATTATATTACATATACATATATATTAATTTGAAAACCATTTGTTTGGCTCCATGAGACCATCAAACACTTAAACTTTTTTGTGGTTCACCCGGTACACTCTGGGTGGATCAATTCTTTTAAAAATAATACAAGTTAATTGATAGACTTTCCCATAACCTAAATAATAAAAGAAAACCACGCAATTTTAAAAATGCGTTACTGTAGATGGCCCTATATTTGTCACCCCCTCCAGGCTGCATCATTTGAAAATTAGAGGCGTGCTGTATATTGCACACCTAACCTCTATTTGATTTATTTTAGGCATGCGATATACAGCACGTCTAATAAGATTAAGGCGTGCGAAGGCGTGTGGTAAAAAAATTCGATTTTTTAGATTTTTCAACAAACTCTCTGACTGATTATAGTAATCGAATTACAGTATGAGGTGAAAAAAACAAGTTAATTGTTATTTATTACATTTCAAAGTTTGTTTGTTTCTTTTAATAATGAGTCATTCGTTGTCTGATGTCAAACAATGCTGGATAGAGGGGCATAAACTTAAAAAGAGAAAAGGGATTTATTTTGATAGTTTATACTCGCTCCTTCAGTCTCCTTGTATCAGAAAAAAGAATACTTTCTTAGAATTACGAAGGCCACATTTTTTGAAAGATTTAGGTAGAAAAATTATCTTTTAAAGAAAATCTTTGTACACAAAGAAACATTCTTCTTGTTTTGTGTACAAAAAATTGTGACTTCAAAAACAAATCTTTTAAATGCGAAGAGATGGACAGTTCGTATCTGCTATAAATAACATGAAGAATTAACAAAAGATTCAGTAAACTTTTTTATTATTCAGGTGTGTATTAGAACAAAATGGATTTAAAGAATAAAAAAAGCTATTGTTTAATAAAACTTATCTAGTTTCGAAATGATTTTTAAATCACCCTTTGACATGATTTGTGAAAAGTAAAATAGTAGAATTTTTTCTTTGTTCACTGAGGTGATGATCGATCGCTCACCTCAACAAAAGATTGTTATTTTAGGTGTGCTATTAATGCACGCCTCAAGTTTTTAAGGTGTGTGTGGGCGCGCACGCATGCGATCGCACGCCTCAAATGATGCAGTCTGATACCCATGTATGGTTTTAAAATGGAATAGCCCAATATACCGCAATTGAAGGGTATTCCTAACTGCCAGTTTTCAGAAGATGGCAGATTTCGTCAAGATCTTGGGGGCAGATACTTATCTTCATCCTGGCAGGGGCAGAAAACATGTTTCTCTACACTCAAGAACAATTTGCAACAAGAACATAATCGTCCCTGTAGAATAAAAAAGCTGTAACTCCAAAATGAGTTGGAAACATATTCACAATCTTATTTTATTTTCGAACCAAAAGAGTACCTTTTTTAAAGAGAAGAAATTTCTATGGGAATAAATTTTTGTGGCATTTAATTTCGTGATTTAAGGCTCAAAATTAACAAGTTTTGCGGAATTTAGTTTTGTGGTTGAGGGAATCTTTTTGTCCTCAAAAAGCCCTATTTTTCCCTAAAAAGACCAATTTTAGGGGCTATTTTTTAAATTGTGAGAATATTCGTGTTTCGTAGAATTGATGCTGCGAAAATTTATTCCCGCAAAACTTTATTCCCTTAAGGTATTATCTCCAATCTGGCTTGTTTGTCTATGTTGCCCTACAACCTAATCATTAAAAAAGAAGTTTTTCAATTTCAGATGAAGAAAGCCATATCTCCATCTGAAAAATATGTTTTTGCCTGAAAAAGGTTATACTGGATTGCAATGAGAATTTTTTTTCATGAGAAAAAAGCTGTAACTGCGAAATCTATTTTTCGTTTTCTGCCTTTTTCTCAAAATAAAAAAATAAAGATACAGCTTTGTTATTTTACAGCAACAATAATCCTTGTACGTGCCTAAAGAATTCTTTTCAGATTAGTTGCGCTTGTTATACTGATTATTGAAATTTACCTGTCAACAGGGGCAAAATGGGCTTCTCCAGTCAAACATCTGGTCTTCTTTTTGACAAAAAGTTAGTTTTGAAGATTTCACCAAGCTTATCAATCAATGTAGTGTTTTTATATTTTAATATATTGTTGGCATAAATTAGTATTATTTTACTATGTTTACTGTCCAACGTTAAATAAAGTGAAAATAGAAAAATAAATAAAATAAGTATCCCCCAGTGAATATTTTAACTTATTGTATGAAAATATTCTTATTACTGAAGTGAATTTAAATTGTTTAAAAAATACCGAAATCTAATTTTTTTTATGGTATCATAGAATGAATTATGTTTCATTTCACATCAAATTTTGATTTCAGGAATAAAGTAAAACAATGTTGTCCTCAAATATTTGCAAAGCAATCCGACAAGGGCATATCAGAAATGCAACAGGACTTTTTAACAAAACTTTGAATGATACATTAGCCAAAAGATCAGCATGGACAGCTGTAGAATTGGGCAGAGACCCTAAAGAGTTGCGTGCAAAATATCCAAAACCATCATTTGATGTTGGAAAGTTAACAGAAGTTTTAGATCACGACAATCACGAGATGAGGAAGGAGATGCGAGAATTCTTGAGTGATCCAGTCATGAGACCAAAATATAATATTTCCTTGAAAGAAGAAAGAGATGTAAGCTTAATCATTTAGTTTCCTATGTTGTCTTTTTATCATCAGTCATATGAGACATCAATGGTATTTTTTACTGGCTGATCTTGAATTTTGTGGAAGCTGAAGTTCTAAAGCAAAAATTCATTCATGCCATTTGAAAATCTTCAAAATTCGACACAGACCATATCCATTTTTTTTATTTTTAAATTGTTTGTCTCCTTGACGATTGGAATGATTGTTCGGAATTCTAACTTGTGCTTTTGTTTCAGGTTGCTTTAGAACGTTTACAAAAGATTTGTGACAAAGGCTTCATATCTGTGTTGGACTTCAAGAACAACCCTCTAAAAATCTTTGCTGCTCACGAGCTTGCGAGTATCGTTGATCCTGCTATGTCTACCAAGATGACAGTTCAATTTAATCTTTTTGGTGGAACAGTTTTGAAGCTTGGCACTGAACGTCATCATGCAAAACTTTTGGAAGGAATTGATAATTTGCAAGATGTGGGTTGCTTTGGGTTAACTGAATTGGGGTAAGTAAAGTTTTTAAAGTAATAGAACTCCAGCTCGTCTAAAAAAAAAAGACTATAGAGACACCCCTGATTCTGTGCCCCAGTGGGTACAATGTTTTTTTCATTATATATATTCAGTGGGGTTGCTCTTTATAATTCTCTGTTTTACCACTGGGGCGAGAGAGAACGCTAGGGTGGCCATCTTCTCCACTAGGGCAAAAACAACGGGCCATTTTTGAGGGGTTTTTCCACTGGTGCGAGACTAGTGGGCGGATCTCAGTGGGTCACAGACACAAGGGAATACGGAGGAGTGGAAACAATTTTTGTCAAATTAATTAAGTACCATCCTGAATTTGAGGTAAAGGCAAGCAGACAGGGTCACGGTGACAGACTGTAAAACTTTTAAGCTCAAGACATTAAAATGTAAGCTGTGGACAAAACTTTTTTTAATGAATCAAGAGAATATATTATCTCAGCAATAACCATTTCTCATTATATCCCAGATATGGCAACAATGCAGTTGAAATGGAAACGACAGCAGTTTTTGACAAATCAACCAAAGAATTTATCATCAATACACCTACTCCATTAGCTCAAAAATACTGGATCACAAACGGTGCAGTTCATGCCAAACATTGTGTTGTTTTCGCACAACTGCAGGTCGGAGGTGAGAATTTTCATTCTTGAAATTTCTTTTATGCTTTTCTGGTTATTGGTTGCCTTTAGTAGCTTTTAATCAATATCATCCTCTTGTAGGTTTTGGCTTTAATCCTGAAATATGATTTTTTTAAAGGAACCACTCCACAGTGGTCACTTAAATTGAAATTACATTATTTAAGCTAAGATACAGTAATGGAAATGTTTATCTTTTTCGTAGATGATCAACATGGTATCCATGGTTTCTTAGTTCCAATCCGTGACAATGATTTAAAGCCGCTGTCTGGAGTCGTAGTTGAAGACATGGGCTACAAGATGGGCGTGAATGGTGTGGATAACGCCAAGCTGAGTTTCGATAACGTCCGTGTTCCATTGGAAAATCTATTGAATCGGTATTCTGATGTTTCGGAAGACGGTACTTTTACTACGGAAATCAAAAGTAACCGTGGCAGATTTTTGACAGTCGCTGATCAACTTTTGTCCGGTCGTCTTTGCATTGCTGCTATGTCACAGGGAGGAGCGAAAACTGCGCTGGCTATTGCTTTGAGGTGAGCTTTGTGCGCCAATGTTTGATAAAAATCTTGTTTTATTTGATTGTGAAAAAATGGTTCGGATCTGAAAAAGTTTTTCTGAATTTAAGTGAAGTTTTAATGAAATGGACTAACTGACCTATTTTTCAGAAATTTACGCGTTTTTTCTTAACCTTTAGAGAGCTTTGGCTTGATGGGATTTCTATTTATAAAAGACGGTATTTTGACTCAAGTATCGTTAATAGATTTTGTGACTTCGATCAAATTCGTTTCATTTTAGATATTCAGCTACGCGATTAACAGTTGGGGCAAGTGGCAAGTCTGATACTCCTATTTTAGATTATCAACTTCAACAGCGTGCGTTGATCCCATTGCTGGCCGAAACCATATGCCTGAATATTGGTTTAGATTACATCAAAGATCGATGGGCTTTCCAGAAAGAGGATGGTTCTGAACATCCAGAAGTTGTTACCATGTGCTGTGTTATCAAACCTTTGTGTGGTTGGAATGTCGAAAATGTTGGGACCATTTGTCGGGAACGAACCGGGGGTCAAGGTTTTTTATCTGTTAATCGATTAGGAACTGTGATTTCCTCATCACACGCTTCGATGACTGCCGAAGGTGATAATTGTGTCTTGATGCAAAAAGTTGCGAAAGAAAGATTGTCTAAATATTCTAAAAGTGACATAATGAAAACTTTCGTGGCTTCTCAAGTGCCGACTGGTATGTTGTCTGTTCCCAATTTCGATAGTTTGGATTATTTACACAACTTGATGAAAAAGCGTGAAGATTTGTTATATATGGAGTTGGGCAAAAAAATGTTTAAAGCTGGACGCTCTAAACTTTTTGAGACCTGGATGTTTGATTCTAGTGATCTTATCCAGCACGCAGCGAGAGCTTACGGTGAGCGCCTGGTCAGCGACGTCTGCAGTGATACAAGAAGCAAGAGTGACGCGTCTTTGCATGATGTTTTGGAGAAGCTTCACAAATTATATTTGGTCAATATTATCGAACAGAACCTCGGTTGGTTCCTCTCTAAACGTCTTATCCCAACATGGGCTGCTAAGAAAGTACCAGATGTCTCCGCAAAACTGTGTAAAGAAATTAGCCCACAATCACTAGCCATCACAGACGCATTTGCCCTAACTGATGATATGATCTCCGCACCGATTGCACTCGATTGGATCAAATACAACGAAGTTGATAATCAAGGAGAACTAGTTTAAGAGAAAGAGATAGATAACATTACGTCATTTTTATTTTGGAGGACTTGTACATACTAAACTTATAATTTTTTTCACAATTTCATTCTATGGATTATTTTTTTCGTCACCAATTTTTTAGATAAGTTCAGTGTGCATTTAGAATTCCACCTTTTTAAACCCCTTGTAATTTTCATCAAAATCTTCATCAAGAGCAAAGTGAAGTTGATCCATGAATCCCCATTGTCAAAGCTAGCCCCTGGGTAGTAAATAGATTATTTTAATATATCATAGAGTATACTACTCATGGGATTATTGTACCTGTGAAAACCTATTTTCTTTTGTTTTTGAATTAATTAATTGTCATGCATACACAAAACCTGTTGTATTTATCTATTGTCGTTCCCAAAGAAGAAACAGAGATTGAGCATCTTTCTGTACATTATTTGGCCCCTAAAATGCAGGTTTTATGAAATTCAAGATTTCCTGACGACGGAGAAGATTATGAAATGTTCTTTTGGCTTAGTTTGTTCAGTATCAATGTTGTCTTTGAGAACAAAACGTTTTTGATGCTACAATATATTTATCTGGTAAATCTCTACAAACCGAAATATTGAAACCGAAATATTGAAACAACCTCGATATAATGGGGTATAGGTACGTACATTCTTACATCTAATTACTACAAGAATATTTCAATCGAATCTGTTGATCTGATAGTAAAATGAGCGTAAGTACAGCTAATGAAAGTTGACCAACTAAAAATTTATATGCAAAGTGTAGCATTTTTTTATAACTTTTGATTTAGTAGAACATTTAACCACAAAAACTTCATAGTGTATCCTATACATGAATACAACCTTTTTCCCATCATTTTCAGCATGAAAAAAAAAACCATCGACACTTGACGTCAAAAAGTCAATTTTGCAGACTAAAAACGCTTAAAACTTCTATCAGAACTTTGAACGTATATAAACTATAAAGGGTATAGATTTACCTAAAATCTTCTATTTTATGGTAAAAATATTGCTTAAAGTGCATTGCTAAGTCTAAACGAAATCCAAAATGGTAGACTTGAAAGAAACTACTGGAAGTGCTGTCATTTCGAAAGTTTTCAATGCATTCAGCAAGTTTTTTATGGTGATTGTAGTTGCAGTACTTTCAGTATGTGAATAATTTGGTCCCAATTCTCGGATCTCTTGATAATTAATTAAACACTAGCTAAAAGTCATAGGAAATTCGATAAGGATAGTTTAAACAGTACGTTATAAAATTTTGTCGAATCTCTGAATTGAAGCTTGTTATACGGACCAAGGACTTCTTCATTTTTCGAGCAAAAAATGATTTAAAAACTTAAAACTGAAATCTTAGGGCCGTTAAAGGAAAGAAAGTCGAGCAAATTTCTATAAAAATGAAGAAATGAATATCTTAATCTTTCAAAATATTACAATAGCTCTATAAGCGTGACGACATAATATAACAATAAATTACATAGCTTTCGATGTGATGACATCATTTTTGAAACAACCTAGTATCACATAAAATCCATTTCCAGATTTGTTTTAACTGACTGTAGTAACCATACTATTAGCGCTGTATGTCAAAGTGCTTCCAAGGTTATTTCATTCAGACTTGTGACATTATGTGATAAAAGATTGTTTTTAATAATAAAAGGTCGTAGTATCTTTGGTATTATCTTTGATATTATATTACGGGCTAATAAACAAATAATACATCTATAATATCTTATCTCTGAAGGCTAAACATTATATAGAGTAGAGGCTAGACACAAATTAAACAAAATATACAAAAGGAATGTAAATAAAATATAAATTTTTTACTTGGTACGTTTGTTACCTAAATAATTGTGTTATGTTGATAAAGTCTTCACTTTCAAAGACACCGATTTTGGCATAATAGCGAATGACGTCATGCTTGAAATAAGCTAGATAAATTGTCCAGGAACCCATTCGGTTTTTTTAACGAGACTGTTGAGTTCAGTTGAATATGAAAAGAGTAAAAAGAGTAGGTTCTAACATGTGACGTGGAAGACTGGGCTCTAACATATGGCGTGGAAGACTGAAACTGCTACTAAGAGGATAGGTGGGTGATTTAAAAACAGAATTCTGACTTTGTACAAAAATAAAAAACAACTGAATATAAAGAATGAAATTTACACAACAACAACCATCCTATTGTAGTTCACTATTTGATTTGTCTTTACGTCCTTTCTTGTTGCCAAATAGCGATTTTCGTTTCTTTTCCTTTTTGGCACCCTCTTCGGTCGCGTTCGGATCGTAGGCGGACGTTGGTCGTGCGGGAGATCCAATGGTGGTCAAGCGTTTCTGTATCTCTTCCGCGCTTTCCTCATTGTTATCGTGTTCTGTTTTGACGGTACCGATCGCTTGAATCCATGACGTCATCTCGTTCACCGACTCAGCCTGAAGTAGATACTCAGCTCCCGACGGTAACACTAAGCGGAAAACGTTTTTCTTCTTGTGATAATCAGATGCGATGGTAGCGACGCTTCCTGCGATTGAGACGGACTGTCCTGTTGGTGCTCGCTTCAGGAAAGAAAACAGAAGAACGAAATGAAAAAATAAAGTCTAGTATTTGTAATACACCTTTCCCGAGATGTTACTATTTTTTAAAGGTTTTCTAATCACATCAAAGTTTATATATTTATGATTGCACTATAGAGACGAGTCAATCCTGAAAACTTGAGCTCAAAAGCTCTTTTTTATCACTGTATATGACCATGTTTGTTCACGGTTAAATGTCTCATAAAAATCGAAACATACAGCCCGGCCTCGTTTTCATCTAAGGTATAAGGTATAATTTATGCCGTGTTTCAAAACTTGTAATGTGTCTTCTAACCGATATATTTGACATCACATTAAAGTACATCAAATGTTACTTACGCCTTGAGCCTCCTTTTCGTTCTGGTAGAAAATCAATTCATTGGCTTTTAACACAACATAAAACGGTTTCCACACCCTGCAAAAAGAAATCGAATGAAGGTAATATTGAAATCGATCATATATGGAAACCATACCATTAGCAAAATGGCAAAATGACCACGAGGGGAGCAAAAAAAAAAGAAAAAAAAAAGAGGTACTTTAAACTTGATGAGATTTATCCTGACTGTCATAAGACATTAATTCGATTGTTTCTACTGATTATCGGGCGCACGGGCGGAAAGGCAGGCGGCTACGATCGAACCGAACTCAATCGAACGTAAATCGAATTTATCGAACGTAAGCTCGCAAACTAGGTCGTTACTTTGGCCTCGAGCAACATTTCTCAGTAAAACCCTCACTAATTGGCTAGTATTGTACCAGAATTGAATGGGATCTTCCTTACCTTGAATGTGCTTTTTTGTTTCCAGCTTCTTTGGTGGGTTTTCTCGATAATTGGCCCATCATTTTGACGTCATCAACACCAACCTTCAGTTCATTTTCACCAGGTTTCTCGTCTCCATCCTGGACTGGTGATGCAGGTTTCTGTGGGAAAAGGAGGTAAAAGATAGAATTCATTGAAGCCGCCACACCAGGCCATTTTTTATGCCTTTTTAGGGTCCGATTATCGGGACCTATTAAATGTCTTTAAGTATACAACCGGTTATAGGTAGTACATTGAACATTGCTAAATGTGTCTGGCCATCACGCACATTTACTTTGATGGACGGTGGCCAAGATAATCAAACATTCACAAACCATACACACCAACTCTTGTAATTGGTAATGTATATGAAGAGGGGAGAAATTTCAATAGTTTAATAACTAATCGCAGAGTTCCCACAACATTAAATTTTTCAAAAATGAGGAGATTGGAGAATAATCGAGAAGAAATTGTTACTTTCAGAGCAGACTTAAAAATAGCCCAATTTCCAGGTTTTTATTGAGAGTAAATAACAACTAAAAACAAAATAGCAAAAAAATCTGGAGCATTCTGACAGATAGGGAATAACGGCAAGCTAATAAGTAAGTCATCTCAATGTTATGGCCGAGGTGGATCCCGCAATTGTTTTGAGTCAAATTTTCACCTCTTGTTCTTGTTCGTCAATTTGTTGCACTTGCACTGGTGGTGATTGTACACGCATGCGCTCTTTCTCTTCTTTCAATCGTTTCAATTCCAATTCTCTTTCACGTTCACGCTGTTCGGCCAATTCACGTTCTGTGGAGAGAAATGAATGTTTTTCCGGACGCGAGCTGATCGAGTCTGTTATCTGTTCTAGGCGTTTAGACAGGGGAGATTAGATACCGAAGTGGGACCCCATATCCCAACTCCAAGCTAATTATCAGACAGACATTCCGATTAAAGTTTGAGTGGATGTTTAACGTGATCTAACTAGAACCCTTTCTTTTATCATGAAAAATAGTTACTTTTTAGGTGTACTTTTTTGTCGAGTACTTTTTTTGGCGAATTGGCAAAGGCAAAACAATTTTTAGTTTCGGCGAGAACTTATTATGGTAAATGACAAGCTAAAATACTTTTTTTAATCAAAATTGCCTAAATAACGGTAAAAAAAAGAATTAAATCCAATCTTCTAACATATCAGTATTTCACTAGCACCACCCAACGCTCGAAAGGGATGCAGTGAAATATATGATCTGAAGAGGTTGGATATATCCCTTTGATGATGTTTTCATCCGTTCCGACGGATGAAATTTCCCGAAATTCACCGGATTTAAGCGCTGTGATTGGCTTAAAAAAATCACACTACTCGGACCGAGTCTTTTCTCCTTAAAAAAAAAAAGCTTACGCAGATTTGATTTGATTTTTCTGATGAACCTCCGCTGATTCTCTTTCGGAACTCAATGAAGTAAGTGGATCTGCTTGGAGATTAGTTTAAACCTCCAAATAGTTTGTAATGTAGAGCTAATATTGATATGTGTATGATATGTATATAAAAATGGATTTAGATGCTCACTTCAGAAAGAAGAAAAGAAGGCCACATAAAAATCATTGACCGCGAGGTCAAGTTTAGGATTTCACTAAGAGTTTAACGCCAATATTCGACCATTATCATTACCTAATCGATCTTTCTCTTCGCGTTCACGCTTTGCAGCTTCTAATTGTTTCTGTCTAGCTTGTCGTAATTCGTATGTTGTGAGACGTTCGAGAGTGATGAAGCGTTCTTCTTGTTTCGTTAAAAGTCGTTCAAAATTGTGGTGTTTCTCAATCAGTTTCATGATCTCATCCAATGATTTCTTAAGAAAAAAAAATTCAGATAATAAATTATCATTGCAATTGGACAGGAGCTGGAATTACAAGCTTTGCGGATATTGATCACCCGAAGCTCCAGGTTCAAATTCTAGTGGAAGTTCGAGAGGTCACGGAAGTCAGTAGAAAAGATAAGGACTTGGAGATCCAAAAAGGAGAGAATGCAAAAATAAAATCAAGATAAATAGTTGGGTCGAGGAGTTTCTCTTCGTTTACTTGGATATCGGAGGGAGTAGTACTGAAAGAAACCTTACCGAACCATTTTTGCTCTGAACAGCATGTTCGTTCTGCGAAATCCATTCGTCTGCTAAATGAGCATCTCTTGCAAATTGTAAAACGTCCAATGCTGTAAGGATAAGACGAATAAGAAACTTATTAGTAGATCTTTAACCAATATCTGACCATTGTTCATTATTCATTACGATCGAACTATCAAACGTTCGAATTTCTCAAGAAGTTGTTCCTTTTTCCATCTGTACTCAAATCATAACATAACAATATGTCTAAACTGTGATATTTTGTTGACGGTTTTAACTTTGTTTTTGAGTTTGAGGGATGGTCATGAATGGCCAGTATGAAGGTTTTTTTTATTTGTTAGTTGTAGAATGTAAAAAATTAACGTCGGCTGGGCGCGCGGGGAAAATGAGACGCAGAACAGGCGTAAACGTCGTCTATAAATGTAAAAAAGAACCCCAAGGATGGTTCTAGTCTAACATCTAGACGACTAGAATTAAAAGGTAAGGAAGCTTAGGTACACAAAAGTTTATTGACAACAACACTATAAGAATATAGTTAAAACTAACGCCGCGGATAAAGTAAGGTCCGACAAAAATTCCAAAGTTGTTGATGAAAAGTTGGGTATAAGCGGATAAAAATTACTTGTGGTCCAAATTTTGGTAGGTTGGGAATTTCCCTTCAAAAAAGAATATGACGTCGTACAACTATATTTTTCTGTTTGCAGAGATGATGATAGGCAAAATGTAAATAAACGAATCTTTTGTAACGAAAAGAGAAAAATGTGGAGCAAGAAACATATTCGTTTTAAGAAAGTTACACTATGAATGTAATTAATTTTAAGCTCCGCCTTTTTGTTAAAATCATTCACTTACTCATTTGGAGTTCTTCCCAATGAAGATCCCATTCATCGTCCAGAATGTCCCGCTGTTGTAACAGATTATCAATTCGATCTTTGATCTCCAATGATGCGTAATGGTCCTTCTCCATCAACTCATTAGCTGTTTGTTCTACTGTTTTAAATTTATCACCCTTTGCATCAATTTCTGATTTCCTGTCTTGGTGTGTCCCCATGAGACTCTCACAATGAACAATGTCCCTAAAAAAAGACAACTCCATGATCTATAAGATATTTTAACCCTTCTAAACTCCAAATAGGGTAGATATCCGATCTAAAAAGACTATTTTACCTACACACTGCCTTATGGTCATAACTCCTAACCACTTGATTTTTAAGAGAACTCGATACGATAAAGATAAATTCTTTTTTTAGCTTTTTCAAAATTTGTTGCTTTTGGCTAAAGTTTAAAATAAGAACAATTTTATAAGTACAATGAGACTCAAAAAATTTCAAAAAAGACATTTTCTTCTTTTTTCCATGTTTTTACTATAGCTCTTATAGAAAAGCGTGTCCGGGCCAAATTATGGACTAAAAACATTCCAGTACAGTTCAATTTGCAATGGGAGAGGATCTTTAGAGATCTATCAAAAATTTCAGATGAATTTAAACTACGCAATGCAGGAGATATTGTGAAATGTAACCAACACCAAAAATGGCCCTACGTGAATCACCGACCCAATAGAACTCCCTACCCACTGGTAAATCGAGTCTGGAAAATCGTACGCCGGTGGAAATGTGCCACCCCAACTAATTTTTTTGAACTTACAACAAACGATTTGGCATTCCCAGATGTGAAAGAAATTTTTTGGAATGAGAATGCAACGGAATTAGAGATTAAATCTTAATCTTAATTTAACAATTTAAAAAGGCGATAGTGGAAGGTCATGATGCCACAATTCTTGAAAAGAGCAGTGCGCGATTCAAAAAGTTTGTTTACGTTAACGTTTTAAAAACGTGCATGTAGATGATTCGAAACGTTAGTTGAAAACTCAACGTAAGGTTTGTTACGGAAAATTCTACATAAACCCTCATGTAAAAAAATACGTGCATGTGAAATAAGCTTTTTAACACAACACTAAAGGCCACTAAATGGTTAACATTTTACGAAAGATTTCCAAAATTTCAATAAACGAGGCTCATAAAAAAAATAAATGGGTTGTTTATTCGGCATCTGAGAGTAGGTAATGTATTATAAGGTTACAGCATCTCTGAAGCAAGATGGATGATTTTTATGGCGGTGATTTCGATCAACCAATCCCCTGGAGAAGGCTATATATTTTCATTACTACAAAGAAAGATGGTTGGTTAGGGCATATACGGCACATAAAGTGTATAAACGTGATATTTTGTGATACAGTTGCGATTTTATTATGAAACTAGGAATCTAAGATTATTGCTAAATTAAGTTAACTCATAGCACACGAAAGAACATTTCAAACTTAAGATAAAATAAATGAAGGCTTACTTTGGTTGGTCGTCCGATTCAATTTGCAATCGCATATCTTCAATCCACAACAAGAGGTTTTGAATCATCATAATCAAACGTTGATACTCATCAGACTGTCCGAGTTTCAAACTGCGTCCGGTGACACGTTTTAATAGAGCTTTCCACGCATCCATCACCGCGTCTTCTTTCTGTAAAATGTCGATCAGTTTTTCACCAGCGTATTGCCCTTTCAGTTGACCAGCAAAGTCTTGGATACCTTCCACCTGGAAAGAAGAATATGAAGGAGAAATGAATGAATGGGCAATAGATCAAGTCGATGAAATGAAAGAATATAAAGTAATTTTCACGCAATGTTTTTCTAGCATTGAAATCAATTTTAACTGTTGAGCCGAGTTATTGAAAATCAACTTTAAGTGAAATGAAAGGGTAAGACCTATTTAGCCTTTGTACCCTTGTACGAAAGGTAGGACAGAATAAATTATATAAAACGAGAAATTTAGAGAGAATTGACCCATTCAACAGATCTCACATCTTCCTATAAGCTTATGAATTCCACCTAAACGTCCTTTTTATCTTTTCACGCATTAGACAATAAGTTTTATGATGAAATGTGCGTTCCTCGGTGAAAAAACAAACCTTTTGTCCGAGTGGTTGTAGATCAGCTTCGAAAGCTTTGTGAAGACGTTGTAAGGCAAGCACACTTTGTTGATCGCGTCCAAGATCTTCCGTTAGATTCGCGTCTTTCTCTTCGATCATAACTAAAGTTAATTTGGCTTCTTGGAAATAGCGATGCATCTCGTGTGCAGCATTCAGTTTCTAGTATGAAGTAAAACAAGAGAGTTAATTTTGGGTGTAAAAGGAGCAACGGTCAACTGGATCTTCTGCATCAAGAACATGCGAAAGTCTTGTATACGTACCACACCCGATATTTACGGAAACTTTAGAATTCATTATCACATTAGCGAGGTTACGCAAGGAGCTATTTATGACCTTAGACGCGTATGATCCAGCCTGTACATAGATTTTTGTTTACAAGTTTTGTTAAGACAAACTATGTACAGGCTGGATCATACGCGTCTAACGTCCTAAATAGCTCCTTGCTTAACCTCGCTATTATCGCGATAAACATGACGTATGCTCTAAAAAAAGTATTTTCGGTCGCTGTTTGACGTTAATTGAACCTTTTTTTAACAGCATTTTACCTCGCGTCTGGTGTTGAGCAATTCCAATAAACCTTCCCAGATAGTGTTCAGATCTTCTTTCCATTCTGTTAGCCTAACAGCATCTTGATGTCCATTGCTGACTAGCTGGTCACACATCGCATTAACTGTTGCTAGACGTTCGCTACCGATGTTGCGCGTCTCATCTGAAAACCTTTTGAAGAGAAAATAATAAATGTTGAAAGAAATAAACAACACTCTCTTGTGTGGTAAAGCTTTTTTAAGTTTTTAAGCAGCTCCGAAAATAGAATCTCTTCATCTATGTCCTCTCTTAACTCTTTCAGTACCGTCCAGCCAAATCTCGTTCCTCTTCAAAATTGAAAAACTTTGCTTTTGATTAAAGCAAAAAATGACGGTTTTGGGTCTTTCCATTAGTGCTCATGCTCAAAGCGTGTAGTTCATATGGAAAACTAAAACATCTAACACATACCTATCGAAGCGTTCTTCAATCATCTGCACATTATCAAAATCTTGTCCGATATCCTCAGAGCTGGCGATCACTTCCCGGTCAGCAATCCATGATTTGAGATCTTCAACTTCACGATTGAAATGGAAGAGTTTGAGATTCTCGTCCAGCTTCGAATGTCTTTCACTTGCTAAATCTTTCAATTGTGAGTAAAGGTCTTCAACCTTGGATTGTGTGTTTTGAATGGACTCACTGTGCAAGACAATAATGAGAGAAAAATCAAAATGAGAAAATTGGAGGAATGATACTCCGCTCAGTCAAAAGAAATATTAATTATCATCTAAAACTCTATATTCCACAGAAGACTGATCTTTGATTAATTCCAGAAGTAGTAATGCAGTATGTATTTACCTAAACGTCCCCCTAAACAAGGAATATCGACCTTGACGCTTACCATAGGGCTCGCTGAACTCAATACAAACTCAGCAAATATTTTCAACTCGAGAGCAACAAACAAACAACAAACAACAAACCTTTCAATATGTCCTTCATCAATCATCTTCTTCGCTTCTTCTTCCAACTCTTTAATCGTTTCATCATAATCATTGATGGCTTTCTCAAGAATGTGATGTTTCTTTAACAAGTTTTGCACGTGTTCTTCGTCTTTGCCTCGCTCATCTCCCAACAAAAACAACTCCTTCTCGCTCATCCAACTTTCCGCTTCGGCAGCATCAAAATAATATTTCTTAGCTTGTAAACCGATGTCTAATTTCCCTTGGAATTCCTCCGACAGATTGTTCATGGATTGCCATCTGGCTTTCAGGTTTCCGATTAGTCGTTTGAGTCTATCCGAATCGGGGTGGTTGTTGGCGATCATTTCTTCGCCGCGAACCTCCAAAGCGGTGATCAGCGGTTCGTGGCCGTCTACTTCGTTTCGCAGGTTCTAGAAGAAAAGCAGAATATATCAACTGTTGAGTCAAAGGGGTAAAAATCATGATTCAAGAACCTATGCTATGGATGGGAGGATGGGGGTTAATGGTATGCTTGGAGTAAAATCAGTGATGAGCGAACGAAAGAGGGAAGAAAGGGAGAAACTAACGTAAAACAAATGAATATAAATAAATAAGCGAATGTAAACAAAAGGAAAGAGTTTACTTACACAGTGTCGTTTTTTCATTCTTTGTACTTCGTGTAAAGAATCGCCAAGATTTTCTGATTGCAAGATGGGTTCTCTTTCTTCAATCCATAGCTGTGCTTCTTCAACATCCCGTTTGAATTCATAGAAATTCTTGGAATCGTTCAACAAAACACCGCGTTCTTGAAGTGGCTCTTCCAGTGCAATGAATCTTAAATCAAATAATAAACAAAAATTTTCGAAACTCATTAGCAAGGTTAAACAAGAGGTTATTCGTCCAAGAAAAACACACTTTTTTTACGGCCTAAACATCCTCTTGCTTAACCTCATTATTTCCGAAAACGATTGGTTTTTCCACCGAGAGAATTTTTCTTACTGAAACAACCGGCTTTTTAGGGACATGTTTGGTTAACACAAAAATTATTTAATACCTCTCTTCCATGATTTGTTGATCAGCAACCAATTTCTCCTCATCAACTTCGTCAGGATTTGCACATAGCTCGATCATCCTCTTCCTTTTCTCCGCTATATCGTTCTTCGTCTTCTCGTGTTTATTAACCAGCGCACGCGCAGTAGTGATGTCAGACCCAATCTCCTTGTCCTTGAGTTGTGTGTGGATCTCTGTGATCCATTTATCCAAGTTGGTGACCTTGTAAGAATAAATAAAGATTAAATATTATCACAATAATGTTGATGAAAACAACGAATCAAGGTTCATAGCTGAAAATTGGTGAATGAGTCAATACAAGTTCTTATTAAGACGGGTTAGATAATGATGTTTCTATGGGCCACCAGTCCAAACCACCGTAATTCATGGTATCCAATACGCAGTAATCATTTCTACGGAAACACCCCTAAAAGCCTGGTGTTTGCCACTAGTTTTATTGTTAAAGAAATTCAAAACTGGTGGCAAACACCCGCAAACGCTTTTAAGGGTGTTTCCGTAGATTTTATCAAATTTTTAATTGACATTAGTATGGTTTAACTGCCTTTGAAAAAAATTGAACAAAATTGATAGTAACCTCGTTTCCAAATTGTTGTTGTCGGTTAACTTCGGACAAATGTGATTTCTTTTCAGCGGACGTCTTGTTGAGGACGTCCCATAACTGATCGATCTGTTCAAGTTGTTTTTCAACTTCTGGACGGACTTCCTCTTTTTCTTCAATCAACTCGTCACCAGTCTACAAATAAATAAAAAAAATTGCTTTTAATGTAGCCTGCAGTCGTTTATAACGTAATTTTATTCGATAGGGCAAAATTTATGAGCGGGGATAGTTTGTTTAAACTATACTCTTGTAGTTTGTAGTCAATAAATCTTTTTTAATACCTCGTCATACTTTATAATTCTAGTCGTCTAGAAGCTAGATTATGCTAGATCCACTTGGAAAGACCATCCCGAAATAAATAGGAGAGGAGGATTATCTAAAAGGGGATTATCTAAAATAGGATTAGTTCAAGAAAGGTCTGTGATAGTGAGAAAATATCGACAACATTGGTCAAAAGGTTGTAGACATTTTTGAAATACACTCTCTCTAATTCGAATCCCAAGGGGGAAAATATTTTGTACGAATAGTAGAGAGATTCGAATAGTAGAAAGTCTCTGTAGTAGAAAGTCTCTTGACCGTGACTTTTATTTTGTTCGAATTGTAGAGAGATTCTAATAGTAGAGATTCGAATTAGAGCGAGTCAACTGTAGCAGAAAATCACCAAAAAACAGTATAACTGCTCTCTTAACCCCACTCAATGCTTTTGAAAGTGGTCTGTTGGCATATGGTAGCAAAAGCTGATCTTATTTACAGAACGACGCGATTTCAAATTGGAAGATGAATTATATAGTGCAGTATTTTTGTTGCTTTCTTGAACAGTATCAAAAAAGAGTCAATAATACCATATTTTATCTTCTTGTGCACTGAATAAAAACAATGGAATACCTTCTTCAGTGCGTCTATTTTGATTTTATTGGCGTTCAGTTCGGCTTCGAATGCCGCATGCTTCAACAGTTTGCTTCTCATGTTTGACGTGTCCTCCTTGTACCTAAAGCAGAAAAGATAATGATGCCAAAGAAAAATAATGATAAAGAAAACTGAAAGAAAAAACAAAAATCCGATGTAGATTGAAGATAAAGCTTTCAGTTTCATAAGTAAAGAGTCGATATATACACATGGATAGCCCATAATTTGTGACTTTTTTAAGCAGCCTTATGTTTTTTGGGGTCTGTTGCTATTAGTGATAATAATAAGGGAGGTGTGTGAATTTTTTTTAAATATCCTACGGTCTACTCAAATAGATATTTTATAAGCACTACCCCCATGGAACAAATTGTAAAAAAGAACACGTGACATACGATTCATCAGTGGCTGAATGCATTCTCTCGTTCATCCAATCAATGACCTCGCCCGAGTCCTCTAAAAAGCGCTTTAAACGCAACTCGTCTTTCAGTTTGGCCAGTTGTTCGTTGGCATTTGAACGGTTTGTGTTACGGCGTTCGGTTAAATACGCTGACTTCTCCAATACTGAAATTACAGAACAAAAAGATTGTTGGCAAAGAATGTTTTGGCAAATTAAATTTTAAAGGGAAACTTCGATCATAAAATCATTTTGTTCTGAGGTATCTCATTAGATTCTCCTTTCCAAAAGAGACACAAAGATAATACATTTGTTCTTTTCTCAATTTAAAAAAAAACTTTGAATTTTGAAAAGTACATATATACTCCTTTCGTCTGAAAATTTTATAGTCGTAAAAATGGCAAAAACAGCCACAAATCGCAAAACCAGTCGTAGTTTAAAAGTGGCGTAAGCAAACCTTCATAGCCCCAAAGTTTGTGACTGTGACATACAAAAAGTGAGCTAAAAATATGAGTCTTTCTGTAAACAATGGTGGTAGATAGAACAAAATAAAATGTGTTTTTTTAATGGAGTAAGAGACGTTTATTCGTTCATTATTAAAAAAGTAAACTCAACTGTTGACCCAACTGTCCCTTTTTAAGGTTAGTTGGTAATATATTCTATAAGTGAGTTCATCAATTGCTAACCCCATGGTATTTATCATACATCAAAAAAGAGTCATTAAAGAAAAATCTGATCGATGCTTCGGCCATGTTCATGGAGACGAAATCTCCGATTTCCTGATCCTAAAGTTAGCTATAAGTTGCTATAAGCCAATCCATATAAAACATCTTGAATTGAGAAGATGATTCGGGCTCAGAACCAAAACACCCCCGAAAAGACTTTCAAATAATTTCGTTTAGAATTCATGATATGCATAAGTTAACATTACGTCATTTTTCCTAACGGAAACACCCAAAATAGAGGGCAAATTCCGGATTCTTTGCAAAAAAGAGGGCAAAATCCGGATTTTTCGGCTGTTTCCGTTAGGAAAAATGAGGTAATACAAATATACGCATATCATGAATAGATAATAATACGTATCTAATTATAACATAATACTATTTCAGTAGTCAGACCTTTATCACCAGCGTAGTGTCCGTTTAGGCGAAGTTGATCAGCGAATTGTCGGACGTGATTCACCTTCTCATCGTGAGTATCCATCTTCTTGAGAAATTCTTCTAATTTTTTTATTTCTTCTTGAACGGCATCTGCGGTAGGTGTTTCCACTTGACGCGAGAGATAAAGCTCTTGTTGTCCCAAAGCAGCCTCGCATTGTTTCGCGTCGCGTAAGAAGATCTGGGTTTGGAAAAAAAGAGGTATGTAAAGATAAGGTGAGGGACATTAAGTCAATCCAAATCCAAACATTTTTCAAATTTTCTCAATGGGACCCTCAGAGTGATCCGTCAAAAAATTAACTTAGAAACATAGAGATAATAGAGCCCCCCGCGGAAAGGTTCAGTGCGAGAGTATCGATGAAAAATTTTGCCTGTCTTGTTTATCCAAAACATAATTTGTCTTTTGCTTGGTTTTTACACAAGTAAGCGAGTGAAAGGCAGGCGAGCAAAAAGTTTTGGGTTATCGTTAATCAGGCGCCATTTCTTCCAGTATCGTTGACCATGCGCCATTTCTTCTGATTTTTTTGACTGACCCATATTTTTGGTTCCTTCTTTTTATGGAGTCGGTGAAGTGTGGACATGGGCAAATAAAAGTTGAATCTTATTTTTATGAAGTTAACATGACTGTTAGAGCAAACCATTACTGGAATTGGATAAAGCACATAGAAGTACATTTCCTGTGTGAATTTGAAGAAGATTTAAATGTTTTTCATGAAGTTATGAACGAAAACGATCATTTTTTGAACTTTAGCTATCAAATTCTCGTTCGTTGGACAGCACTGGCACTTTGATTTTCAAAATGGACTCAGACTTTGTTACAACAAACCATTACTGGAATTAGATAAAGCACATAGAAGTACAATTTATGTATGAATTTGAAGAAGATTGAAATATTTTTCATGAAGTTAAATGAACGAAAACGATCATTTTCTAGATTTTGTAGTTTTTGGCAGTTGTATCATAAGTCGCTTTATTTTTTAATGTTGAAATCTGATTTTTTTAAAACAAACTTGGTAGAATGGTAGAATGCATTTCTTTCTTTTTTAAATCGAACTTAAACTACAAATATAATTGCATTCTCAAGATTGGGTTTTTACTGAAAAACCATTTTTAAAGAAATAACATTTTCACATTATATGCAATCAAAGAAACAAGTTTTTCCAATGCATCGATTTTTAATCAACAATCTTTAAAACGTATTCGAGTACAAATTGTCATTTCAGCAGTTTGGAGTCGTTTTAAATAAGTTGGAAAATTTCTATCAATAACCAATGTAAACTAGCTGCATATATATATGGTTATTTTTTTGATGTCTTTTTTGTTCCTTTTGCAATTTTCTTTTTCTTTTGAAAAAAATGTTTTGAAAAAAATCGAATGTGCATGAAAGTAATTAAATTTGACGAGTAATCAATTTCACAGTAAGTAATTAACACTCATATCTTGTCCAAATTTTCTTCTACCCACCCCTGTTCCAGGTCTTACCCAGCATTGGTGCCACCTGGTTAGCCTGAAAACCATCATGATTCTCAAAATACAGGTGTGTCGGAACCCAAAAACAGTCTCAAATCTTTTCATCTGTAAGTGCCCCATATTACCTGGACTAGTAGTTTGTAAGTTACAAAATTCGAGAAAACGAAAGTACTTTATATCTCGGGATAGGAAAACTTTTTATCTTCAAAATGATCAGTATTAAATTTCAAATCGATTGATATTTATAACAAGTCTATATATGAAGTGAAACTTTCGACTTTTGCTTAGAGGGTCTCCACCGTAAATCCGCCATTATGGAAAACTGACCATTAACCAAAAATGGCCATCTCTTTTTTCTGACCCTCTAAGGTCCATATAATCATATGTGCATACGAAACCTAACTGAGCCCCTAGAGTATATTCCTTGCGGGAGACTTGCAGTTAACTTAACTTCCATTGATAGCTAGGCTGCTCTCATCCTCTAACGGAACGTGCTTCATACGTACAACGGTTTTAGTATGGGTCTGCAAATCAGACTAACTGATAGCCATCTGACAAAAATTGAAAAAGGAGCTTATCATGTCCATCTATACATTCCGTTGTACCGAATTTCTTCAGAAATCTGCAATGTTGGACTGTACCAAAATATATCACATCAACTCAACGTTGATCAACCACTCTGCCGTCTGTCATAAGACGTTTCATTGATTGATTCTTTGGTATTAATTCCACTAGTCTACATAATAATTGCTAATTGGTCTTTAGGTTCATAGGTTTTTTTCTTTCTTTTATAAAAGTTTAGGTTACGGTTCATAAGCTAAGAACCTTTGACCTTTTTTACTTGAATATTTTTTCGGGGGATGGGAGGTAGAGTACAGTGTTTGAGATAAAAGCATAATCAGTGACCTTAACCACCTCAGTATATAGTCCAGTAGAATTTCGAGTCAACCTAGAAAAAGTTATTATAGAAACTTTCTATATACCGTTGTCAATTTTCTCAAGATCTAGCCATGATATCTCACCAAACTATACCTCTATTCGATAGTACTCTTCGAGACGCGTCTGTTGAAAGTAGTTTTGAGTGCTGAAATTATTTCTTTAAGTGCCCTATATTTTGCTAAGCATATTGAGCCTCAGCTCGATTATACCGTATGCTTAAAACAGCAAGTGATACTTTGATGGACCTACCTGATTATGAAATGAATTAACTCTTTAGGTCATAAGAATGAACGAACGAATGAATGAATAAGCACAGCTCAATTATTATGCCGATTACAGCCATTATACAGGGAAAGAGAACCTTCGTCTGTCTGATGAATGTACGTACCTTTGAAAAAACTAAAACACCCCTGTTTCAACATCCTTAAAAACTATAACAGAGGTTCGTCATATTTTAGGGTATCCAGATGACCATCTTTGTGTAAAAAATCTGAAAAAACTAATGAACCAATTTCGAAAAATCCCCAAAAACCTCTTTGTCAGGCTGTTTTCGGCTAAAATCGGCCGCAAAATTTTTTTTCTACCAAAAATCGGGTTCCATCATATGTTAGGGTATCCAGATTGACCATCTTTGTGCAAAAAAACAGAAAAAACTAATGAACCAATTTTGAGAAAAGCTAATAACGAACGAACGAACGGACAAAGATTAATTTATAGGACCTCCAGGTAGGTCCAAAAAGGACATTAAAATAAAAATGACAAGAAATGACTTCATCGTAAAGGTAAAAGCTATCACCACCTTCTTGATAACATGCCTACTTGTAAGCCCTATAAATATGAACACAGCTGGTACCCAGTATTATTAGGAAACTATTTGTTTCAATTTTTTGTAGGAAAGTAGCTCCGATTAAATAAAATACCACAGCAAAAACTTTTCTCCAGAGACACATCAAGATCACATCTAATACATTGCAGGACTTGCAGGTTGAATTTTATCATAAAATGGAAAGTGTATCTATAAAGGAAATCGCAGTACTATAACACTTAAAACCATGGTTACAATCATCGAAACATTTTTGAGAAAATCTCCTATTGTCAGTTCGAAAGTGAGTAGATATTGTGGTAATCGATAATACCAGTGTTTTGTTAATTTGAAGAAGCTAACATTATTCTTCTGTTTACATTAAGATTCTACGCTGCAAAGGAAGGTGAACTTTTTCTACAGGACTGCCTCCTCCATATTTCAATGATCATTCAAGGCTTGAAATAGTGGTCTGACCCAAAACCTGTAATGTTGAGTTCAGCTCTATCGTTGCATGAATACATCTTTTTCAATGAAAACCGTAATTGTTCTGTCATTAATATTGTGCATTTTATAAGAATAATTGGAAAAACCTCTTTGTTTATCAAGTAAAAGCTGTAATTTATCTTCTGAGAGTAAGATCTAAATTGAAATAGCTCTATTTATACACTTCTGTCTGTTTATATTTATTTTAATCTGTCCATTATTAACTTATTAACTTTATTATTATTTTAGCCTTCTAATAATTATTTATCATAAAATAAATAATTTTCCATTACAATTACCAGTAAACAAGCCTTAAAAAGTACAATGTTACATTCATGCCCTCTGTGTTCATAAAAAGTTTCTTTAAGTGCCGAAAAATGAATTTAGTATTTATAGCTAATATAATATTGATCAGAAAAAAATAAAAATATTTTGCATATTTCATGTCATTGTTGAGAGGTTATGTCATAATTGACCAGACATAAATGTATTCAAAGCTAAACATTTTGTCCATTTGAAATTAAGTTTGCAATTGATACATTTTAATAAAAGTTAGACCTTGTGCTTTGGCCCTCATGTAGTTATTTTTCTCTTTTCTAGTTTTGAGATTTGGCATTTTCTTGACAAGATTACATTGTAATTTTCAATGCTTGGTAAAAATCATCATGACTGGTTTGGGGCCTTCAATCAAACAACTATTTGAAGCAAGTTGATTCTATTAAAAAGTGATACTCAGGTGCAGATCTAGAATTTTTTACAACCACGTCGGAAATTATTTTTCTCTCTATACCTCCAAATAAATAATACCCATCAACCCCAATCAGACCATACAAATAAAGTCTTGAAATCAATTAATTAATTTCTTACTCAATTCACAATGAGTCATTTTTTTGGTTTTGGTGCACAGAGATAGTGCGCCAATGTAAAAAAAACTATGGTGGCCCTAAACGTACAGTTGACATGAATGGGCCACCAACTACGTCGAAACAGCTCAAACCGTCGAGCATTTCAACCAATG